>QEPC01003948.1:86780-102753 GCA_003113815.1 Sphenodon punctatus
AAAAAAATTGTTTATGAGCAGAGTTGCATAAATAAACCAATTATCAATGATCAAGATTGTGAAGATCAACTTCTAAAATTAAACTTAAGGAGAGAAAAAACAAAAAAGTTTAAAATGCCTGTGATTATCAATTAAAAATTAAACAGTCTCAATAGAGAAATTACCAGAAATGAAACAAAATGGCTTAGACATGTGGGTCATAATCAACAAATCACTTACTCCAGAGTAAATGGCTTGTGAACTGCAGCCATTTACTATAAATCAGTCTATAATCTTAGATCCAGAAAAACTTATATTCCCTAGTTCTGATATTAGCTAAATGCAAATTATTAAACTAGTGACACCAGTAAGCAAAAACTTGAATAAACGGAGCTGATAAGAAGAAATCATGATTGTCTTTCAGCTCAACTCCTTCTGTGTACTTGTAACCAATATCTGCCTCCAGAGGGTTTGTTTTCATGTAATGTTAACCATCATCAATACATGCCACCTTGTGAATGAATTAGGATATATATATCCTGCCAGCTCAATAGGCCAGTCTGTACTTGTGAGGGACATTCTGCTAGCCAGATGTCTTATGACAGGAAATTGTGATGGAAGTGTGTTCCAGATGCCTTACATCGGTCATCCTAAATCAATCCGCAGTAATGGCAATTATTTGACAATGTGCAGACTTTAATAGGATTCTGGAATACTCCAATCCCATAGAAGGGGACAGGCTGTAAAATCTAGGCATAGCAATGAAAGTGACTTCTGCAGATTTAATATACCATGAAATACAAACTTCACTTTCTTGTAGTACACAAACTGCTCTCTAGTGAAACAAATTTTTCAGAATTATCCATGTTATAGATGGACTTGCAGGATCAGGACCCCATATAGCACTCCAGGGCTAGATTTGAAGGGGGGCAAGCAGGGGGAGGGGGAAGAAGCAGAAAGATAGATGAAGCTTGGAGAAGGTATAGGAAGCAGGATGGCTGGGAGACTGGCAGACAGGCAAGCTCAGACCAAGGCTGGAGTCATAGGACCTTTTTACATGGGCTGGGGGGGGGGACGGTGTTCATGCTGGTTGATGTGCGATGGGTGGGAGAGGGTCTAGATGGGTGCACACCCACCTTCACCCACCTCCTAGGGACGTGTGAACACAGTTCGGAAGTTTGGGGTTCGGCCCGAACTCAGGGTGTTTGGCCCATTCGTGAACACCCCAAATCCAAACTGCCCCCCGCCCAAACTGGCTGAACAAATTTCGGGTTCCGAACCCGTTCGGGAGGGGGCAGGGGGAAGAGAGGAACCTAGTTTTCCCGCCCCTCTCCAGGCTGCGTGGGTGGAAGGGGCGGCGGGGAGCTCCTCCCCCCCGCCCAGTCTGGTTAAAAAAAAAAAAATTAACACCCCCACCCCAGAGATCATCGTACCTGGTGATACCAGGACTCTGGGTCTGGCATCGGCAGGTCTGGCAGTGGGTCTGGTGGCAGCGGTGCTCTGGAGCATTTCAGGCCGCTACTAGGCCTTCCGGGTCAAACTGGAAGGCCTAGTAGTGGCCTGAAGCACTCCGGAGTGCTGCCGCCGCAGCTGCCACAGCCACAACCAGATGCAAGGCCGGAGCCCCAGCACCACCAGATAGGTCGGGCTCTGGCTCAGGCAGCGGTGGTGGCAGCGGCAGTGGCTTCGGTGGGTCTGCCAGCGGCAGCGCTCCGGAGCGCTTCAGGCCACTACTAGACCTTCCAGTTTGAACCGGAAGGCCTAGTAGCTGCCTGAAGCGCTCCAGAGTGCCACTGCCAGACCCGCTGCCAGACCCGCCACCGCCAGACCCGGGGCTGGAGCCCCGGCACCACCAGGTAGGGTGATCCCTGGGGTGAGGGGGTTTAAAAAAATTTTTTTTACAAGGCTGGGCAGGGTGGGGAGGGGAGGTGCTCCCCGGCACTCCTTCCAGCCACGCAGCCTGGAGGGGGAAGGGGGAGGGAAAAACCAGTCCCCCCCGAACCCGTTTGGGCCAAACAGGCTGAACCCAAATGGTTTCGGGTTCGGCCAAACTCCAAACGGGCCGAACACTGAACCCCCCCGGTGTTCGCACATTCTAACCACCTCCACCCACCACCCACGCACGGAGCATCTGCCATTTTTGCCAGTTACTTCATGCTTCAGCGATGGGTGGAGGTGGGTGTGCATGCATGTGTGTGGAAGTGTGCACAAACACACACTCGCACAAACACACGCCACAGATTTTATACGAGACTCACCCACACATGAGCACACAGATTTCTGGGTGTTCATGCGTGGGTGCAGCCCGTGTAAAAAGGGGCATAGAGTGGTTGGAAAGGCAGGAAAAACTGGAACTTAAGAAACAACATAGGACACAGAGGGTCAAAACAGACGCGACAAGGGCCCATTATGTCGTGCTATGGCCAGAGACTCCCCAGCACATCTGTTTGTGGGCCATCAGATGTGCGCCTGCTGTTGCCCAGGCACTCAGCAGGCATGGATATGGTCCCCTGGATTATTCCAGGCCCACAGTCCGGGCCAAGCAGCACCCAGGCAGACCAACATAGATCATAGTGGGCCCACGCATCTGTTAGCGGCCCCATCCCCCACCAGGGATCAGGTGCTCCCATGATGGCCAGCCATGGCTGCCCATGATTGTCCACCATAGCTGCCAATCATGGCAGGGGGAAGAGTGCTGGGGGGCAGAGTACCAGAGTGCCTATGCATTTGTTTGTTTCCCCTCCAGAGGGAGCAGGGGAGGGTTCGCATGTCAGCCCAGTCAGGCATATGCTGGTTCAGTGACCCCTCTCCCTGGGCTGTGTAGCTAGAGCACCAGGTGTGTATCTATTTACCCAGAGCAGAGAGAGAGACAAAGAAAGAACAGGCCTGGAGACAGAACAATTGTTTCACCCATGTTCCTGTTCCTTCAAGGTCGACTTAAATACTGAGGCCAGTCAATGAAGCTGGAGGAGTGTGATGGATTTCTAGGTTTCCACTCCGAATCATACACAGCAAGGTTAGTCATCTGATCTCTGCAGTGACTGGAGCCTGGAAACCTAGCAGACACAGTTTCAAAGCCCAAGAGAGGTACTGACAAAATCCTGCCAGAAAAAAATTGTAGACAACATGGGTGCAATGAGTGATGGGCTGAAGGAGATGAATCCCTACTGCTTCTTGGGAAGTGAGTCAACTACCGCATTCAACACCGAGGACTCACCACTGCTTCTGAACCTCCACCTCCCGTGCTTAGCTGCTCACAGGACAGCTAAAGCATGCTTTCCAATATGACTGGAAAGTAATCAATCAGATAGCCTGCTTCTGTTTGAGGAAGCTTTTCTTCTGTTCCTGGAACTGAAGATTTGCAGCAGTGGTGGATGAAGGATACATTTGCGGAATTTGACAAATCATTTTTCCTGCTATGTGAGCAACTTTTAGATTGTCCTAATTGTTTAATCACAAGTTACTGTACCTGGGATGGAATTCAGACAGGGACTAGGGCTGAGAGATGCTACCCTCAGTTTTGCTTCTTGATGACCCAGTATCTTGACTAGTACCAGGATGAGAGCAAGAGTTTTGTTGACAAGTACTTACCTTTTGGGAGTTCTTGTGCCTGTTTGTCAGTATTTTTCCACTGGTCATGGTCAGCAATTCTGTGCTTCCACCATTGTGACATCAGCACTGGCAATTTTCTGTCATTTCTGTCACTTTCTGGAACTTTGGGGTTTTTTTCAGAACTTTTGGGGAATTTTTCAGAGCTTTCTGGGACTATCCAGGATTTTTCAGGACTGTCCTTTTGCGTCTTTTGGCATCAGTTTCTGGCACTTTTGCATCAGTTTCCAGCACTTCTGCATCACAACACAGGTTACATAAACCATAAACCATAAACCATAAGCTGCTACGTGTAGTTGGTGTTGTGTTGTGTTCTACTAGTGAAAAAGAGCAAAAAAGCCAGTAAGTTTCCTCATCACGTGAATGAAAGTGAATGACCTGTTTCCAGCAGAAACAGCATCTGCAGTGACTACTCTTTTCAGACCTAATCTTTACACCACCCTAGTAAAATAAAAGAGACTGGAATCTAGTCCCTGTGTAGGAGGGTTTTTGCAAACACAATAGAATCAGCCTCTTCCACCCCTTCCATCAAAAGACTACCTTGCAGAGCAGTGTTCTAAGGCAGTACGAAGTGTTACCTACTGTATATGTTCGCAGACTTTCTTGGGCACCTAAACAGCTCTACAAGTAGCTTTAGATCAGACTGTGAGGCAGTTCTAATGTACGCAAGTGGCCATGTCCAAGCTTTGCAAGGAAGAGACATGCTTCAAAACCAGAGAGGGCAGAGTTTAGGAACAGAGTTTAGGAACAGAGAACCAGAGAACTGGTTCCTCCCTGTGTGTGGGGCTCTCATGGCACCCGTTATGGCTGCCTGTAATAGGTAACCATGGAGGATGTTCACCATGGCAGGGAGGTGGGGTGAGGCTGGGAGCGCAGTGACGGGGCCAGCCAAACGTGGCTGCCCACCCCTTCTCCCCCAGGTGGGACAGACATCCAGGAGGACGTTTGTTAATACCCTTTGTCACTTTTCTGAAACATTTTCATCACTTTCTGGGACTTTTATGACAAATTTATGGCAATTTTACAGCAGTTTTATGACAATTTCCAGCAATTCCCCAACACTTAGCCAGAAAGCTTTTGTCTCCACAGCCCCCTGAAGAGTTTAGGAGGCACATCCAGGGCTTAGGACCAGCCCATGGCAGCCTTGTTCAACTTGCAAAAAATAATGGAAAATGGCAAAACCAGAAAGCCGATAAGTTTCTCTGTCGTGCAAATCTCAGCAAATGCCCTGCTTCTGATGAAAGCAGCACTTGCTGGGATCTCTCATTTCAGGCCTACAGGGAGCCACTATTCTATTCCCACAACTGACACGTAGCTACAAGGTTCAGTCATTCTCTTCAGAAAACCCTTGGTGCTCACCCTTTTGTGATAGTTCTTCATTCACCCACCATTGGACTGCAAGCCTCCACAAGGAGGAGAAGGAACTAAGCAACAACAACACAGATGATCTAATGATGATTCATGAAGGAGCTGTGACACACACTGCCAAGGTCATTTGTGAGTTGTATTGACCTGCCTAGTTTTGGTGGGCTCCAGTCATAGGTCATTTTACATGGATGACTCCCCCCCTCTCGGTGTTCAGGTGGGTGTGCGGGGGGGGGGAATCCATGTATACGGCCAGCAGTGGGTGGGGGGATGGGAATCCACTCAGTGTTCGCCCGTGTGAACACTGAGCGAGATGGGTGGGGGTGCATGCGCGCTTCCGTGCAACACCCACCTCCACCCATCGCACACCCATCTCCACCCATGGAGCTCTCCAGAAAACCAGAGGAGGCTCTTTGGGTGTACATGAGTGGAGATGGGTGTAGGTGTGTGTGTGTGTCCATGTAAATGGACACACCTCCACCCTCACCCACCGTGGCAAAACACCCATCTCCCCACCCACCTCTGTCTGTGTAAAAAGAACCTAAGAGATTAATTAACTGAGACTTTGGTTTAGGAACCTTAATGTACTTATAAATATGTGGTATGAAGATATGGGGTGAGTAAGCCATGTACAATCTAGGTAAACTTGCAGATTAGCAACTGCTATATTTGGTTACCTGCTGAGGCATATAGTTGTTGGGGGAGGCTGCTACATGACTACTTCCTGCATGTGCCCTGTGAATACTAGAAAAGGCATATACTAGCACAAGTAGTGGCCACTATTTGTAAATTGATCACTAGCTATAAACAGAACAGCAAAGCTCACTATTCTACATAGCAATGCATTGTAAGAAGAGAACACTGATAGCAGTACTAGGGATGGGCGAACGCGGTTCAAAAGTTCGGAGTTCGGACCGAACTCAGTCTGTTCGGTCGACCGAAGTGAACTTCCGAACCGAACTCGAATTTAAAACCGAACTGAACCGAACCGAATTTCCGAACCGTTCAGTTCGCCCATCCCTAGTGGCAACACACACCAAAAAAACCTGGTTTTGAATAGCCGAACTTGGTTCGGAAGTTCGGAATTTGACTGAACTTGGTCTGTTCGGTCAACCGAACCGAACTTCCGAACTGAACTCGAATTTAAAACCGAACCGAACCGAATTTCCGAACTCCGTTCTAGTCGCCTATCCCTAGTGGCAACACACACCAAACAAACCTGGTTTTGAATGGCCGAACTTGGTTCAGAAGTTCAGAATTCGACTGAACTTGGTCTGTTTGGTGGACCGAACCAAACTTCCGAACCAAACTCGAATTTTAAACCGAACCGAACAGAATTTCCGAACTTGAATTTCAAACCAAACCAAACTGAACTGAATTTCTGAACTCCGTTCTGTTCGCCCATCCCTAAGCAGTACCCAATTGACTTTCCTCTAGAAGTCTATGGGATCTCTTTTTCAACCTGATCATTAATTACTTTTCAGTCTTTACTTCTCTTACACCCTAGGTCTGCACCTAATCCTTCAACACACATCTACTGATAGTGAAACTCGTTCAGTTAAATCACAGTATTCTGAGATGAGTTAGTAATCAGTGTTTTTAACTAATCAAAATGTTTGTTTCCCAATACTAGGCAATGCCATTAACAAAAAGAAGTCGCCAATCATAACCAGAATTAGAAGGTATTTTTCAAAATAGATTACCAATTCTATAAAGCTCTGTAAATCTACTCTGTTGTGGACAGCACATTCCAACATTCCTTAGATCAGAAATTAAGTTTACATTTAGTTTACATTTAATTTAGGGTAGTTTTTAAATTCAAGGTAGGGACTTCTTTTAGCTTATCTCTTTAAAAGTTCAATGTTAAGTACTTCCTTTCACTTTACAACCTTTAACATTGTGTTATTTGGGGCCCATAACTCAAATTAAATCATCTACCATTATAACTTCAACACCTTGTAATCCCATGATCTGTGCAATGACTTTATGAAATACTACAGATGTGGAACTAATACCAAACGGCATTCATTTAAATTTATTATGTCCAAATGGCATACGAAAAGTCATTAGCTTATGTCTTGACTCATCTAACTTTACTTATGAAAATGCATGTCCTACATCTACTACTGAGAATATTTTTGCTTCTAAGAATAAGCTATTGTTTCTTCAATAATTTTCATTGGATAACATCCATATTTTATATTTTTATTTAAATGACATGGATCATTGCATATATGTATTTCATTTGGATTTTCAATTTTTGTATAGAATTAACTCCGTCTGTAGATTGTTCTGTTTTTTTTTCAATAAACCCAAGATTAGCGAGTCCAGTTTTTATTTTATCTCTAAGGGTAAATGTATTTTTTCTTAGTAGCAGGATTAGAGGATCTACTGATTCGTAAACACTCAATTCCCTGGAAACCTAAGACACTGAAGACTTCTAATAATTCTCCTCCTATTATTTTGTGGCACTTGAGACAAGCATTTTTCCCCGCAGCTCATGTCATGGTGAGCTCTGGTGAGTAAACACTAACATTTATTATTTTGAAAGATATGAAATAGTGGTTTTTATTAAAAACATTAAAATATTTTCTGTTAAAATGGTATTTTATAGTCATGTGACTCCAGGATTTGAGGTTCTAAGAAATGAACCAATTATTTATTTACTTAAAATTATGTGCTACATTTACCATAAAGGCTCAGGACAACTTACAAACAATAAAACCCTCTAAGAAAGGAACCAATTATTTATTTATTTATTTACAAATTATGTGCTACCTTTCCCATAAAGGCTCAGGGCAACTTGGAAACAATAAAACCCCCTAAAAATTCCCTTAATACCCCCACAACCATTTCCCTAACCCCCACCCACCCATACCCACTTAAGCCTATCCCTGCATGCCAAATGCCTGGCCAAACAGAAAGGCCGTACATCATTTCTAGAAGATTTGTAGGCTTGGGCTTAGATGAACCTCCAAAGGGAGAGAGTTCCCTTAGTAGCTACCCCATAATAATGGGGTAGCTACTAAGAATACCTCATGCCTTTACTGTAGATACTTCAAAAGCAGATGGTACCTGCAAGAGGGTACTCCCGGATATCCTCAGAGGACATCATGGGACATAAGGGAAGAGGCAGTCTTTCAGCAACCTGGGTCCCATGAAGTACATGCTAAAATTGTAATAGTTAGCAGCATTGGAAAATGACTAGAGCTGCACCGAACAGTAAAAAATGTATTTGCAAGTATGTCCGAGTTTCCAAGGACCATCTTCAAGTGTTTGGCCTTGGTACTTGGTAAAATACTCAGTAAAATAAAACTGAGTAGCAAGTATTTTCTCAGTACCAACTACCGACTACCAAGTACCCTTATATGGAGTAGGAAAAGTCCCTTATGTTGTTCATTCAAAGATTTTCTGAGTACCGAGTACTAGACTGAGTACTGGACTAATTACTTTATTACCAGTCAGCCGCCAATAGAATACTCAAAAACTGTACTGAGCCCGCCTCTTCCCTTCAGCTCCCCCCTCCAATCTGTTTCCAGCCCCAGACAAGGTAATCACATGGGTAAACATGTGCAAATCAACTACTGTGCTCCCCCCTGTTTCCAGATGGGAGGGGAGAGCTGAAGGGAAGAGGCAGGCTGAGCATAGCTTTTCAGCATTATATTGGGGGCTCAAGATCTACCTTCTCCATCCTGCTCTCCCCATCCATCCGGAAAGGACTTTCAGATGGGAGGGGGGAGATGTAAAGAGAAGAGGCAGTCTTAGCACAGCTTTTCAGCATTCTATTGGCTGCTGATTCCTGCTAGCCAATAGAATGCTAAGATATCAGATGAGTTTGCCCCTTTTTCCTGCTCTCCTCTCCCTCGTGAAAATTTGCCATTTGAAAGCTTTCCCCACTGAGACAGCTGCCAGCCCCAGACAAGATAAGAAAGCTGGGTAGGGAATAGCGTGGCTTCCTCTTCCCTCCCTCCCCCCATCAGCACTGGGTATACTGTTTTTCTGGATTCTCATTTTTCTCAGTGAGAATCCAGCTGATTCTCATCTCTTTCTTATTTTCAATGAGACAAGAATTGTGATTCTTGTCAAGAAACACGAGAAACCGAGAATCAAGTTTCAGTCCTAACAGTTTCTCTTTTTTTTCTCCTGAATTTTCACTGCATTTTAAAATGGCCCCAGACCCTTTGAAGTTTGGGTGTCGGGTCACTGTAGTTTGGGTGCCGGCGGCTTTTCTGTTTTCCCTTTTTTTAATTATTACGCATTCTAAGCCTTACGCAATTAAACAATTAAGCTATGCAATAAATGTGATTATGCAATTAAGAAAATTAATTATTGTGGCTTTTCTGGCTTTTTTGTGGCTTTTTTATTATTAAGCATTTATATAGCACCAGCAGTATACCTGGCTGGCACTTTACAACTGTTATTGGTGACGGGTCCCTGGACCAGTGGGCTTACAATCTAAAAAGGAAAAGGGTGAGGGGAACACAGGGAGAGACACACATTAACAGCATTACAGATGGGGAACTGATAGGGATGTGCGAACAGATCACGGTTCGGGTTCAGTCATTCGGTCCAGTTCGGTCTGGTCGTTAGGTTCGGTCGTTCGGTTTGGCCGCCGAGTTTGGGTTCGGTAGTTTGGTTTGGTTCGGCCATTCGGAAATAGGTATCGCGTGATCCCGTGATTGCGTTGGAAACTGGAAACCAGAAATTCTAGTGCGTGTGGAGCTGTGTGGCGAGAGAGTGTGTGTGTTGTGGCTGGCTGGGTGTTTGGTGTGTTTTGGCTGTGTTTGTGTTGGATTGTGTGTTGGGTTCGGTTTGACTGTTGGTTTTGCTTGTTGGAGAGTGTTGGTGGGTGACTGTTGGTGTTGGCAAGTGTGCTTGTCTAAAAAAAACAAAAACGAAGAAGGTGACCATTAAACGCTGCGCCTGGGGGAAGGCCAAGGTGGTGGAGTTGGTGGTGGAGGAAGAGGTTCCTGCCGCTGCTGCTGGACCTTCAATGGTGGAGGAGGAGCAAGAGCCGGCGGGCACAGGAGGTGCTGCCACTTCTGCCAGGTTTGTAAACTGTTTTTTTACTTTGAGGACAAGAAGAATACTATCCATTAGAGTGAGCTCACTGGCGTGCGGGTGGGTGCGTGGTGGTGGTCATCAGTCAGGCACAAACAGTGGGCATGAGCAGGTGGCAGCGGATGTCTGCCACAGTGTCATGGCCCCCGGCGGGGTCGGCCCTGGTGCAGCTGCATTGCCCCTGCCTGCCCCCTCCCCCCGGGCTGTGCTCGTTGGCCACACCGCTGACTGGGAGGTTGGCTCCGGCTCTACGGACCCCACCCCTGGCACAGTAGATGCCAACAGCTCTGCCAGGGGCCCTCTGACACCATGGATGGGGATACACCCCTCGTACAACACTCAGCATGCCTCCAGGCGCACGCAAGGGGTGGAGTCCCAGGCTCAAATATCAGTGCTGCAGTTCAGTCGGTGCTGGTGATTGCGTTGGAGAAACCGGCCGAATGAAAGCTAAGTGATTGAGAATTGATTCGTGTTCTAGTGGATGTAGATTGTGTCCTTGTGTTTGTAGTGGGGGTTATCATTATCATTGTGCTTGTGCATACATTGTGGGTGAGTAGTGTTCCTTTTCCCTTGGGTGTGGCTGAGACCCTTCCTTCATCTCATACTTGGATCCCTTTCCCTCATCTCCCTCACAAGCAGCACCAGATCTTCCCTTGCCCCTTTTAGCGGAGTGGGTTATACCAGAAGTGTGCGTGTAGATTGGTCTGCGGTCCCCTTCGAGCACCCATTTGTCCCCCGATTGCGCTCTACCAAGTGAAGGGGCTGAGTGCGTGTGTGCGTGTCTGGAGTGCAAGGTAACCGGTTGGGTGTAGCCCCCTTCCCCTAGACTACCCCCTTCTGGTGACAGAATCACCAGCACATTATCCCTTATCCCTTCCCCTTTTCGGTACCCCTATGGAATTAGTCAAAGAGATAGGCGAACTTGTCCATGCAGTGCAGTCCCTGGCTATAGAAGTCAGGGATTTGCGGGACAAACAACAAACCCTGGCCACAGCAGTGGCCCAGATTCAAGGGGGAGCGGCCCCCATGGAAGGTCCACCTCCTCTGTGGCTCCTGTGGAGCCTGCAGTGCTTGTGGCCACCGCAGCAGTTGTGCCCCGGGAGCCGCAGGGACCCCAGGTGAAGAAGTACCTGAGGGACCGTAAGGCATTCCAGGGGTTCCTGTTCCTATGTAAACTTACATTTACAATGCTACCTCAAACGTACTCTACCGATACCTTAAATGTTGCTTATATTCTAGGGAATCTAGGGGGCACTGCACTGGAATGGGTGACCACCTTGCTGAAAGGGAATAGCCCATTACTGTCTAATTATGCTGACTTCCTTAAGGAGTTCACGTTTCTCTTCGACCACCCCCATCGGGTGAGAGATGCTGAGACTGCTATTATGTCGTTGCAACAGACTAGAGGAGGACTCTTAGAGTATGTTACTCAATTTCAGCAGTTGGCCCTCGAACTCCAGTGGCCCAATGCAGTACTTCGAGTCATGTTCTGGAAGGGGTTATGCGATGAACTCAAGGATCAGTTGGCCCTTACAACCCTCCCAGACACCTGGGAGGAACTTGCGACTCTCTCCCTACAGAATGAAGATCGCCTAGCCGAAAGACACCGGGAACGAAGACGAGAATCTCGCATCTTTACACCACAGTCACTCCCGTGGTCATACCTGCCACCACACCAAAAGTGAATGAACCTGAGCCAATGCAGCTTGGAGCGTCCCAGGACCCCATCACCCAGGAAGAGAAGGAACGGAGGCAGCATTCCCAATCTTGTTTCTATTGTGAGGAGTCGAACCATTTCATCCAGGAATGCCCTTCTTTAAATCCACAACGATGCACGCAGGGAAACACCAAGGGTTGGGATGGATAGGGGCCATCCTGACCATATCAAATTCCCTCTACGAATGGAACGGGCCAATTTCATTTACGCATCCCACTGACTATTGGCATTAACCCTCATTTTTCCATTGTAGTATGGGCATTGGTGGACTCGGGTGAATCCGGAAACTTCATGGATGCGACAGTAATAAACAGCCACGCAATCCCAACCCAACCAAGACAACAACCAGAATCTGTGTTTTCTATAGATGGGTCGTCCTTGATCTCTGGACCTCTCACAACACAGACCATGCCCCTATAATGTTTGATGGGAAACCACAGGGAAATCCTTACCTTCGACATAGTGGCCACACCCCTTTTCGTAGTGGTGTTGGGCATACCCTGGCTAGGACACCATGACCCCCAGATAAATTGGACTACGCAACATGTATCTTTTGACTCCACACACTGTCGAAAGGTGTGTCTCTCCCCTCCACCCACTGGGACCGGCTTGCTTACCATAACTGAATCGGAGTGGTGTTTGGCCTTCTGTCCCCCTTCAAAATATGAAGATTATTCAGCAGAGCTCCCCACTCATCGAGTCTACGATTGCCCTATTGACCTGCAACCAGGGACAGAACTACCGTTTGGCAGGATATATACCCTTTCTAACCCCGAATTGAAGGCCCTCCATACATACTTGGATGAAAGTCTTCAAAATGGCTTTATTCACCACTCCAGTTCCCCTACTGGGGCCCCCATCTTCTTTGTCGCAAAGAAGGATGGAGGGCTCCGACCTTGTATAGACTACCAAGGCCTAAATGCCATAACAATCAAGAACCATTATCGGCTGCCCCTGATTCCAGAACTCTTAAATAGACTTCAGAGTGCCACTATATACACCAAATTGGACTTATGGGGAGCCTACAACCTGGTTTGGGTTTGCTCGGGGGACGAATGGAAGACGGTGTTCCGTACGTGCTACGGACACTTTGAGTATATGGTAATGCCATTTGGACTCGCAAATGCCACGGTGAACTTTCAATATTTTATTAATGATATTTTTTGAGATCTGCTGGACGTCTCGGTCATTGCGTACCTAGATGATATTCTCATTTACTCTGCGTCCCAGGAACTGCATAAACCACAGGTGCGTCAAGTTCTCCAGAGGCTCCAGGATCACAAACTGTATTGCAATGGAGAAAAGTGCACTTTTCACCTAACCTCCGTGGAGTTTTGGGGATTCGTGATTACCCCGCAGGGCATAGCAATGGATACCCGAAAGACTGAAGCAGTAAAACCACTACAGCGCTTCCGTGGAAGCACCAATTATTACAGGCATTATATTCCCAATTATGCAGCTATTACAACACCTTTGGCCCAGTTACTAAAGAAAAATCAGCCCTATAAATGGGGACCATTTCAACAACATAGTTTTGATTATTTAAAACAAGCCTTCATGCAAGCACCCCTCCTGCAATACCCGGAGTTTGGGAAACCTTTCCATGTAGAGTCGGATCTGTCAAGCACTGCTATAGGTGCAGTGCTCCTCCAGGATACCACGCACATCCTACCTTGCGCATATTACTCTCGGCAGCTCACGCCTGTAGAACATAACTACACAATATTTGATCGTGAACTTCTAGCCATAAAAACCGCTTTCAACACTTGGCAACACTTCCTTGAAGGATCCCAATACCCGGTAACCGTTATCACGGACCATAAGAACCTCACGTTCCTACAAACAGACCAAATAGCGAATGCCTGACATGCCCGCTGGGCTTTATTCTTCGCAAGATTTTCATTCGTCATCTGTTATCGCCCAGGATGACTAAATGTGCTTGTAGATGCCCTTTCCCAGTACTAGGAGGAACAGGAAACCATAGGTCGCCCTACAGGGCCCTTGTTCGATGCCAAGGTGTTTGCCACAACATACCTTCACCTCGACCAGTTACGAAGAGCGAGTAAGGCAGAAATCGCGCCCATCCATGAACCATCCCTTACGGAGGAGGACAGGCTATGGAAATGGAAAGGGCATGTAGTTGTACCTCCCTCCTGTCGGCCACAAATTTTGTGGGCCCATCATGATGCCCCCCCAGCCGGACATCCAGGATACCAGCGTACCCTCCAAATGATCTGTAGAACATTTTGGTGGCCTTCCCTAGTTCAAGACATTCGCCAACACGTAGAACAGTGCACGACGTGTGCTCAAACCAAAATTCCTAGGAAGGCCCCCATTGGATTTCTGCAGCTCTTGCCAACTCCCCAAGGACCATGGCAATGCGTAAGCTTGGACTTTATTGTTGAACAGCCTCCCTCTAACGCCTACAATACAATCTTCATAATCGTAGACCACTTTACGAAAATGGCCCATTTTATAGCCTACAAGGGATTGCCTTCTGCCCGCCACATGGCCCTACTTTATATTCGACATGTCATGAAACTGCATGGCTGGCCTCTTGAGATCCTCAGTGATCGTGGAATGCAGTTCATGTCACGTTTTTGGAAGGTCCTGTTCATGGCCTTCCGGGTCTCTTTGAAACCATCCACTGAATACCACCCCCAAGCAAATGGACAGGTGGAATGTATAAATAAGAACGTGGAACAGTACCTCCAATGTTACACAAGTTATTTACAAGATGACTGGTATACCTGGCTGCCACGTGCCAAATTTGCATTAAATAAAGCCCCAAATGCCTCCCTTGGAGAATCTCCATTCTATGTCTCTTGTGGTTATCACCCCAAGATTGGCATCCCTGACCATCCCGCCACACAAGTCCCCGCAGCTGGTGCACTCATACAACGTATCTGAGAGGCACAACGAGTAGCCAAAATCACGTTGGAACTTGGAACACTCCCGACAGCAGTACAAAAAGGCGGAAGATAAATTCTGATCAGACGCTCCCTCTCTCCAACCAGGAGACCTTGTCTGGGTTAGCTGACGTCTATACTCCTCGGCGTCTACTAAACTGGACGTTTGTTATATAGGTCCTTACCCTATCCTATGTCAAGTCAACAAGGTAACTTATACAGTGCAGTTGCCCACACACCTTCGCCTACACCCGACCTTTCACTTGTCCCTCCTGAAGAAGGCATGGCCTGCCGCCTCTCCCACTCCCTCCACTCCCCCTGCACCCCTTAGTATATTCCCTGATGGGCCTGAATATGAGGTTCGAGCTATTCTTGACTCCCACTTTCATTATGGACGCCTACAGTATTTGGTGGATTGGGCCGGATTTGGTCCCGAGGAGCGATCCTGAGAACCAGCATCCACGATGGTGGCTCTACACCTGGTCCGTGCCTTTCACCTTCGCCATCTCAGGAAACCAGGGCCCTCTTGGGGCCTTGGACGGGGACCTCACCGAGGGGGTACTGTCATGCCCCCCGGCGGGGTTGGCCCCGGCGTGGCCACGGCCACCAGGGGTGGCCTATTGCCCCTCTCCCCCCCTGGGCCATGCTCATCAGCCACACCACTGAATGGGAGGTTGGCTCCGGTTCCGTGGACCCCACCCCCGGCACAGCTGTGAGGCCTTCTGACACCACGGACGGGGATACACCCCCTGTATGAAGCTCAGCACACCTATGGGCGGACGCAGGGGATGGAGTCCCGGGCTCAAATACCAGCGCCGCAGTTCAGTTGGTGGAGAAACTGGCCGAATGAAAGCTAAGAGATTGAGAATTTATTCATGTTCTAGTGGATGTAGATTGTGCCCTTGTGTTTGTAGTGGGGGTTATCATTGTGCTTGTGCATACTAGGGGTGGGACATGAGTTCAAATACCGGCTACCGGATTTACTGGTTACCGGATTCCAAAAAACCGGATTGCCGGATTTGTACCGGTTTACCGGTACCGGATTTGTTTCATTGATTTCAATGGGGAACTGTCCCCATTGAAATCAATGGGGAAAAAACTAAAACCTCCCTCTCCCCCTCCCAGACTGTGCGGGTGGAAGCGGGGGCACCCCACACCCACCCTGCCCAGCCTGGATTTTAAAAAAATAAATTTTAAAGTCCCACTCCCTACTAGTGCGGGCTCCAGGCCGCCGCCGGCGACCCAGAGCCCGCACCAGCAGGTATTACTAGCCTGATCCCTGGGGTGGGGGTGGTTTAACACCCCCCCACCCCAGGGATCACCCTACCTTCCC
>QEPC01003948.1:107322-119597 GCA_003113815.1 Sphenodon punctatus
CCATATAAAAAACAAACAAAAAACCCCCATAACAAAACTTTTCCCGAATGACCAAACCTGAACTGAACGGCCAAACCCGAACCTGGCAAACTAACTGAATGGCTGAACCAAACGGCCGAACCAAACGCAGCCAAACTGAACGGCCGAACCCGAACCGCGATCTGTTCGTCCATCCCTACCACACAGCTTTGGAGAATATGGATTGCCATTTACTATATGTTTGTACAGTGTGTAATAGAAAGGAATCTTGAACTGTTTGAGAGTTGTTGGTTATCTTATTATATAAACAAAGAATAATATAATAAAGTTTTGCAGTGGCGTAGATACGTGGGAATGCAGAAGTAGGAATGAGTTCCCTGCTGGCCCACTCCAGTGTGCATATTCACTCCTATATGCGTGTGGACCCCTAGGTTCATGGGCCCTGGTGCAGCTCCTGCTGCACTGGATAGCCCAAGTCTAGAGAGGCCAAGGGAGCGAGGCTTCTTGGCATAATTGAGGCTAACTGGAGAGTTGGGAGGGAGGTAGAATACAACTCCAGCAACCTCCTAGAAGCTTCAGTTCAATTAAGCAGAGTAGTTAACTAGGAATTAGTATACAGAATTGGAGATTTGCTCACAAAACAATATGAAGTGAGTGAGTGAGTGAGTGAGTGAGTGAGTGAGTGAGTGGGTGGCTAAATTCACATAAGCCTTTCCTCCTGTATCTATTTTTTTTTTTTTACACAAGACTGGAATCTCACTTTTTAAATGTTCCCATTTTAAAAGTTACCCCATTGGGCTTGGGCCCTACTATTTGCGGGACTGGACAGGGATGATGGAGAAGGTGTTCTCAGTGGACGCCTCAAGGCTGTGGAATTTCCTCCCAGTGGAGGTTCGACTGTCCCCAGATCTTCCCTTCTTCCTGACTATTCCACCAGGCATTTCGTGAGTGAGAAGGAGTGGGTGGGTGCAGGTAGGGTAATGATGTAATTTATTGTTTTATGAATGATGGTTTTATTATTATTGATATGTATATTTTATTATATTCTATCTGTTTTATGGAAATCGTAAGCTGGTCTGAGCTGCCATCAGGCAGGAGGGGGTGGGATATAAACTTTATATAAATAAATAAAATATTTCCATGGGCACTGTTTGGTATCCCATAATGATATGTGGCTCTACACTGACTTCTGTGGTGCAAAAAGACTAACAAGAGGATGACTCCCTTTACACAATATGAAAAATGCACGTGAGGGATTTAATATGATTGAGAAACCTTGGTTTGAAGGTTACCTTTTGGTGTAAAAGTGCATCACAATGCTACGACCTAACATTTCATGCATTAAAAAACAACAAAAAACAGCAGGGGAAAGGGATTTTCATAAACACAATGTCTTGTGTGAATACAGCCAGTGTGTCTGTGTGTCTGTGCAAGCGTGCATACATATGTAAGATATAATGTAGAGGCATGTGGTTCTTTATTCATTCATCTCTACAAGGAGCTGCCTCATTCTAATGAAAGGAGTTCAGAATCAGAAATAAGGGCATGTTTGTGCTAATGATAGAATCATGTTTTATTTCCCCCTATAGTTAAAATGTATGTTTCAAAGTCACACAATCCCTTTTGAGACTGCTGATAGCCACAAGCAAAGTGATTAGAAAACAATGTTCTTTTAATGTTTATAACCAGTAGGGGTGGGAAACCAGGGAGAATACCGGATACCGGATTTACTGGTATCGGATCTCCCCGGTATCGGATTTACCGGTATCGACATACCGTTTTTTTAACATTGGTCGCTTTACTGTTTTTTTTACATTGCGGCCATTTATTTCAATGGCCGCGATGTAAAAATTCCGGTAAAGCGGTCAATGTTAAAAAAACCGGTATGCCGATACCGGTGATTATCAGATTATCGAATTAATCCGATACACCCGATTATCAGGTGTATCAGATTAATCCGATACCGATACTGATATTCCCACCCCTAATAACCAGGGACCCGTGTTCACTGTGTTTTCCCCATTGTGATCAAAGGGGAAAAGGCAGTGAACACCACTCTCTGTGTATAACATGGCAACAAAGATCCATTTGCTGAAAAATCTGCAACAATAATTCTAAGAAGGCTGTATAAATATGATTTTATTGGAAGAGTTAACAAGGTGTCTTCTCTTTTTAGTATTTTAAATGCTCATTCATTAACTATGAATAGAAAATATCAGTAAAAATTAACCTAAAGCTTAACGGCTTATGTAAGAATGCTTGAGTAAAAATACGTTGCTGGGTTTATTGGACTGTACAATTAAACCCCTCCCACTAAATACTTTTCAGTTTAATTTCTATCTAATGCTTATTCAGCAAACCAAAATGCCAGTGCCTTTCTGCAGTTTCCACTACTTTGAACCAGCTAATGTATGAATTAAAAAAAAAAAAAAAGTTATGTGCTACTTGCCACATAAAACCTTGTCCAAAAAGGTAGCTTTAAATTTTTTTAAAAATAAAAATCTTAAGACACAGAGAACCTTAAAAACAAAAAAACCCTGAAAGATCATTTTGATTTTCTTCTGCAAGCTATGTTTGATTTACATCAATTAGGTCTTTCACATAAGGTATCATATAACAGGAAGGCTAATAACCCAGAAATAACCTCATTAAAAAAGACAGCATATCGGTCTAAGCAGAATGAACTCTAAGCAGAAAAATTAGTGACCTGGAAAGTAGCAGGAAGAGGTAATAGCAATATAGAGAAAAAATACATTCCCATTAGCTAGTCAAAAGTAGAAATCGCCAGCAATAAAGCAAGGATACAATAGGAGCATAAGGAGAACATTTTAAGAAATATTTTTTCCCCTCTTTCCAAATTCTGCAAGATGCATTGCGTGTTTCCCAACTATGAAACCCTTTGAAACGATGAATGTACCATTGGTTATTCTCTTTGCACCGCACACTGCCATGACAAAGGAGACAGACACAGTATTTATTTTTTGGTAAGAAAATGGCAGCGCCCTTTATTAACAGGTTACAGAAATCGAATTGGGTATCCAGTTGATCACTGAGTCCAGCGCATACAGGGTCAGGGCTTCTATTATTATTATTAATATAAACATTTATATAGCGCCAGTCATGTACTCGATGCTGTACAGAAACATAGAAATAGACGCAGTCCCTGCCCGTGGCTTACAATCTGAAAGACAAGGTGGGGGGAGACAGGGAGAGGGGACAGTGGGAGAGACAGGGGAGAAGACAAACAACATTCAAGCAGATGCGAAGTTTCAGGTGCATGTGCTGAGGGATACCACTCCCTCCCAGCCCAGGATATGATTATGCATCCCAGTACCACACCTGATCTAATACACACCTCCCACCTGAATGTAAACTTAGGAGAGGAGTAGAGTTCTATGTATCAGTCTTACCAAGCCCCCCAGACAAAGGAAGGCTGCCATATACTGCCCACTCCATGGGGATCATTTATGGGTGAATAAGCCCACAACGTCCCCGCACACAATTTAATCACCCAACAGGGGTGATCGATACTGAGCTACTCCTGGGCTGGAAAATTAAAGATTTTAACACTGACAACCACCAAGTGCTGTGAATTTATTAACTAACTAACCAACCCTGACCTGAACATGCCAGGTATGAAAAACAAACAAACATATAACTTCAGGAGACAAACACTGCGGAGAAGGCAAAAAACAAAAATTCCAAACCAACTTAGCCAATCAGAAAATGAGGAAAACTTCTGTCCCAACCCCAAGCCGGTGATTCAACAGTGCAGTGCCTAGCTCAAGGGAGGGGGTGTGACAGTTTTCTATCTAAAAGCCCTACCTGGTGGCTCCAAGCAGCACAGAGATATTTAAACCAATAACAGCTCTCATATAACATGAGATTGCTGCCAGGCCGAGCCCCCTCAGCAATCTCAACAATTCCCAGCACCCAAGGCCATCTTTTGCCTCCTCCTCAGTGAAGGGGGGAAGGGGTGAAGGGAACACAAATAACCCTCTGCATAAACATGGGAATGCATTTCTTTCAGATATAGGAACCATTCCCCCCCTCCTCTTTTTTTAGCAGAGTCTAATGCGTTTGCATTGGCTTACCAGTACAGAATTCCAGTGTTATAAGATTATTGCCTAATAATGGTCATCAAGTTGGCATTACAGGGATTCCCCCTAATGTTACAAGTTTAAATGCAAATTCTATCAAACCCTGATAACATACCGGCCCCAAATATTTCTCAATTACAATCAACTGTCCAGAGAAAAGATACTGCCTATTTTTTTGTGTGATACATGGTTATTAACCATTAGAAGATACTATTTCAGATATGCAAATATAGATTAAGGCTGAAACTTGATCTTGATTTTCTCACGATTTTTGCAGAGAATCACAGTTCTTGACTTGTTTTTTATAAGAATTGATAACCGAGAAAATCTTGGTAGTCGACACTTGCTTGGTCGAGAATTTTTCTCGATATACCATTTACCATTACCGTATTCCATTTATCGTTATCATTTACTGTGTACCATGTTCATCCCTGTAAAGTGCATGTGCAAATGGCTGCCCAAATGGCATTTCTAAAATGCCATTTTGCGCATGCGCATTACCAGGGAGACCATGGTACATGGTAAACACTAATAGTAAATGGTAAATGGTAAATGGTAAACTGTAAATGGTATATCAAGAAAAACCACAATTATTTGTTTGATGTAAATTACTTAGTGCAAGGAGCTGATCAACTTTTCTCTGCTACTCAGTATTATTTCAGTTTCTAAAAGATGAAAAGAAAAAATGGGGGAAAGCAGCACGTTAAGACCTTTTCAGTACACATTTTTATTAGATAAATATATTTACTTAAATGCATGCATTTTTATTTTTGCAGTTCTAAATTTGGGCCTATTTGCTTAGTGGACAGTTTTACATAAGAACATAATTAGTGCCATACTGGGTCAGACCAATGGTCCATCGAGCCCAGCATCTGTCTCTAATATTGGCCCCTCTCAGCTGCTGGTGTACCCATCAGGTCACAATGGAATAATCTGTAGGGGTTTGCATGCCATTTTCGTTATTACAATAATGAAAATGAAAATTGTCATTTTTGTTATTGCAATAACAAAAACAACAACTTAGAATAACGATAATGATAACAAAAATGACAACTGAGAATAACGATAATGATAACAATATAATGAAAATAAAAACGACATTGCTGTTATCTTTGTTGTTAGTATTAGTGCTGTGGCAGTTGGATTTTGTAGGGAAAATGTGGAGAGGGGAGGAGGGAGCAGACATCTCGGAACCCTAAACAGGGTGTTGGGTGGGGGGAGTATCTGATGGATGTATCGCTGGCCAATGAGCAGCACAAGCATGCCACAGCAGTCTCATGGCCCTCTGTGATTGCTCAATGCCTGCTGCCTCCCACAACCAATCAGGGCGGTTCTGGGGGAGGGCACTGCAACCCTTTATAATGGGAGGGCCAGGCTTTTGCTCTCCGTTCTGTGAGAGCTCTGCTTGTCGGATTGCGTTTACAGAACTGTGGTGCTTGAACACAAAAAATCTTCCCTAGCCCTCATTGTATTACCTCCAATACCTTTCCTCCCTCATACCCTACATTTTACCTTCTCCCTTTCCCTACCCTTCTCCCCCCTGTACATTATATATAGATAGGTAGTAGAGATTAGATATAGATATATATTATAGCCATATAGATTAGATTGGATTAGAATAGTTATATTGATAATGGATTAGATAATAGATAATAGATAGTTTTCCTTTTCCCTTCCACTGCCTTCCTTAGATTTAGAGGGTGATTTCAGACGTTACGCGTTCCGGAGTCACCAGCGGTGATGAACTGAACAACCACACCCCATGGTCAATAAAAGCCCCGAACAGACGTGACGGGAGCGGGATGATGGCAGGGAATCAGGCCGCCAGATTATGGCCCAGGGCAGTGCAGCAGACGTGACGCCAATTCCTGGCCGTGGTCAAAATACCTAGAATGAGCCGGGGAGGGGCGGGACACAGACATGGCCGCCTGAGGGCAAATGAAGCCAAAAGGGACAAAAGGGAATGCCCACAAAAAGGGAACACACACGCCCAGACAGGAAAGGGAGGGGGGGAGACACAGCGGGACAGACAACACACAAGGCACAATGGGCAAGGGGTGGAGGAAGGGACAGGGACAGGGAAGAGGAAGGGAAATGGCACAGGGGCACAGCGGGACACAGGCAACGGCAACCAGAACCCTCGAAGCAGAACAGCCCGCATGGGCACCCCCACAGCAACACAGGCAGTCCTGGAATGGGGGGAATCCCAGGCAGTCCAGGCACAGGCATAGCGGGAGCACACACGGAACACAGAGCGGGCAGGGAAGAGTCCAGGAGGCACACTCGGAACCCAAGCACTGGCAAGGGGATGATGCAGGGGAGACAGGAGGTGCAGGGCAGTGAGGCAGGTCCAAAGTCACACAACCCCCCCAAGAGGAAGCTGGGGGGGCAGCCCAGGCGCCCCAGTACCCTGAGATCACACGGGCACCCAGAAGGGAGGTGGGGCACAGAAGGGGCCACAGGTGAATGAGGATGGTCAGCAGCATCCTGGGGATCTGGGGGGCCGGACAGGGCGCCGGAGGCAGACAATGAAGACGGAGGCCACGGAGGCAATCTCTGTGGACAGAGGCAGACAGGGGCGGGCCCCGGAGGGGGCCCAGAGCCTCGGGTAGGGCCTGTGACACCCCAGGAAGCAGGCAGCAGAGCAGTACAGCCGGGACAGCAAGAAGGGAGCAGGCAGAAGGCCACAGCAGCAGGGCGGAGCCAGGACCCCACACAGGGGCCAGGAACTGGGTTCAGGAGGCACAGGGGGACTCACAGCCAGCTGCTGGGGGCCATGAAGGGGCCAGGGGCCCCGCCTGGTGAGCGACGTGGGGCCAATGAAGCATTCCCCGGTGGTACCGCTGCACGGACATGTGGTGGGTGAGCAGGTAGCAAGTCTCAAAGGGATCCTGCATGGAGAGACCCAGCTGCACACCGGAACGGGACCACACACCTGCCAGCGCTGCCAGCTCCGCCGCTGTAGGCTCAGACACGCAGCAGTCGGCAGCAGGGGGCCACAGAAGCTGTCCCAGCTCCAACAGCCAGTGATACACCACCCCACAGGAGCACTGGTACCCACAGGCCCCACCCGTGAACACAGGCAAAGTAGGACATGGCCAGGGCAGGGCCCCCCTCCACCAGACAGACCATGTAGGCAGCCAGGCTGCACACAGACAGGGCAGACACCATCTCTGCTGCAGACCAGGCCACATGCGAGCACCTCAACTCTGGGATGAGACCATTGGGAAAGGGAACCAGCCGCAGTGTCTCAGCATGCAGCCGGGAATCCTGGGCGCTCGCCTCATAGCCGAAGTAACAAAGGCCAGAGCTCAGGCTCGCCTAAGCACCCGACAGGCTGTCTGTGCAGCTCAGCAGCAATTGCACCGCTGGAGTATGCCACAGGTCACACAGAGTCATGGTCTTGTGGAAGGACCATGGATGGGGGGGTCCATGGGGACTGGGAGTCAGGTGGAAGCACAGCCAGCCATGGTCCAGCACGCCAGGGAGAATAACACCATGGACATGGGGGCCCACATTCCCTCCAGGGGAAGGAGAGCGTTCGGGGGGGGACACCAAGGCTGGCCGAGAAAGCCACAGGCCGCAACAATGTATGGCAACAGAGCGAGGCGTGGGCTGCGGACTCAGCACAGCTGCAGGAACCGAGAACACAGACAAGACAGCCGACACACTAATCAGGCCAGCAAGGACACAATGTTGCAAACAGGGAGAGGTGGGAGGTGATGAAAGGAAACATGCAGCTTCAGCCTGCATGCCCGGGCACACGCTAGCTGGTGCGCATGACTCCTGCCAGGGACAGCAAATGAGTTCAATACCGTGCACCCGGCGCCCTGGCTCGCCCACCCTGCAGGAGCTGGCAGAGGCAGTCGGGGGGGACACCCATCCCAGCCTACATCAGGGCCGCCAGCGGCCCCCCGGGGCTCACCTCACCATGGAGCGGGACAGGTTGGGTGCATGCGGGATGCTCCTTGTGCTCTGTGCTGAGTGGTACCATGGCCACACCGATCAGCTGCACATCCAGACCGCTGAGGTGCACCTGGGCGCCCGCCTGTGTGTTACCGCAGCCTGGAGTGCTGCAGGGGCCCGCAGGGCTCACCAAGCCCACAGGTGCTCCCTGGCCTGGCTCAGGGCACAACAGGTGTCTGGGGCAGACTTACAGGCCATGAGCCACAGCCGGACCAGATCTGCGGCGAACCGTGAGGCGGCCGGGCACCTTCAATGGAGGAGGGAGACCATGCGCCAGGCCGCCCTCCTCGCTATGCCCATTGCCTGGTGGGTCATGGAGTGGGCCCAGGGCTGGTGGTCCCGGGTGCTGGCTCAGTGGGATGAGGCAGCCTGGAGGGCACACGTCCGGATGGACAAGCTCACCCTATTGCAGCTCGCGGAGCTGCTCACGCCCTGGCTGAAGCGACAGCACACACCCCTGAGGAACCCCATCCCCATGGTACAGTGGGTGGCCATCGGGGTCTGGGCCCTGGCAACACCAGACTCCTGCCAGACTGTCTCATAGCTCTTTGGTGTCCAGGTGAGCACCCTGGCCTGTATCCTCCGGGATGTCTGTGAGGCTGTGGAGGGCGTACTCCTGGACAGGGCGATCCAGCTGGTGGATCAGGGGACCGTGATGGCCGGATTCACAGTTGGGGGCTTCCCCAACTGCATGGGCACAGTGGACGCCATTCACATCAAG
This sequence comes from Sphenodon punctatus, assembly GCA_003113815.1. Lineage (NCBI taxonomy): Eukaryota > Metazoa > Chordata > Lepidosauria > Sphenodontia > Sphenodontidae > Sphenodon > Sphenodon punctatus. Next base: position 116,089 of record QEPC01003948.1, read on the forward strand.
ATCCCCACCCCTCCGCTGGGGAGGCCACGGAATATGTCAACAGGCATGGGCTTCACTCCCTGAAGCTGCAGGCAGTTGTGGACCACCAGGGGAGGTTCATAGACATCTTCACGGGCAACTACGGGTGCAGTCACGATGCCCAGATCATGACCATATCCCCCCTCTATGCCCGGATGTACTGGGGGGACTTTGCAGACATGGGGATGGTCCGGATTGAGGAGGTGCTGATGCCCCCCTGTATCCTGGGGGACCCAGCCTACCCCCTCACCCGATGACTTATGAAGGTATACCCGGTCACCCAGACCCCAGCAGAGGCGTTATACTTTATCCGCCTGTGTGCCAGCAGGACCATGGTCGAGCGGGCGTTTGGGGCCCTCAAACAGCACTGGAGGAGCCTCGCTGGCCAGCTGGACTACACAGTGGAGACCTCAGCCCTCATGATCGGTTCCTTCTGTGTGCTGCACAACGTGTGCAAGACAGATGGGGCCGCTCTCAAATACCCCATGCCTACCCGCCCTCCCGACCCCATGCCTCTGTACATGAACGTGGACAACCCGAGGGAGTACCATTATGCCAAACGCATCAGTGTCGCCCTAGCCAGACACATCAGCTGGGAGGCCTAGGCATGAGGGCGCCCACCACCTGCCCCCCGGGGGACTCAGGAGGTTCCCCAGGTGAGCCCCTCTACGGGCATGCCCTCCCCCACCTCTGGGCCCCTGAACTGACCACAGGAGGTAGTACTGTGTCATCCATGAGTTTATTAGATCACTCACCTACCCGTGCCCCCACCACCACCACCACCGCCGCCCCCCCTCAGACCACCCTCCCCTTCCCCCTTGTCCCCCTCAGCCTCCNGATCCTGCATGGAGAGACCCAGCTGCACACCGGAACGGGACCACACACCTGCCAGCGCTGCCAGCTCCGCCGCTGTAGGCTCAGACACGCAGCAGTCGGCAGCAGGGGGCCACAGAAGCTGTCCCAGCTCCAACAGCCAGTGATACACCACCCCACAGGAGCACTGGTACCCACAGGCCCCACCCGTGAACACAGGCAAAGTAGGACATGGCCAGGGCAGGGCCCCCCTCCACCAGACAGACCATGTAGGCAGCCAGGCTGCACACAGACAGGGCAGACACCATCTCTGCTGCAGACCAGGCCACATGCGAGCACCTCAACTCTGGGATGAGACCATTGGGAAAGGGAACCAGCCGCAGTGTCTCAGCATGCAGCCGGGAATCCTGGGCGCTCGCCTCATAGCCGAAGTAACAAAGGCCAGAGCTCAGGCTCGCCTAAGCACCCGACAGGCTGTCTGTGCAGCTCAGCAGCAATTGCACCGCTGGAGTATGCCACAGGTCACACAGAGTCATGGTCTTGTGGAAGGACCATGGATGGGGGGGTCCATGGGGACTGGGAGTCAGGTGGAAGCACAGCCAGCCATGGTCCAGCACGCCAGGGAGAATAACACCATGGACATGGGGGCCCACATTCCCTCCAGGGGAAGGAGAGCGTTCGGGGGGGGACACCAAGGCTGGCCGAGAAAGCCACAGGCCGCAACAATGTATGGCAACAGAGCGAGGCGTGGGCTGCGGACTCAGCACAGCTGCAGGAACCGAGAACACAGACAAGACAGCCGACACACTAATCAGGCCAGCAAGGACACAATGTTGCAAACAGGGAGAGGTGGGAGGTGATGAAAGGAAACATGCAGCTTCAGCCTGCATGCCCGGGCACACGCTAGCTGGTGCGCATGACTCCTGCCAGGGACAGCAAATGAGTTCAATACCGTGCACCCGGCGCCCTGGCTCGCCCACCCTGCAGGAGCTGGCAGAGGCAGTCGGGGGGGACACCCATCCCAGCCTACATCAGGGCCGCCAGCGGCCCCCCGGGGCTCACCTCACCATGGAGCGGGACAGGTTGGGTGCATGCGGGATGCTCCTTGTGCTCTGTGCTGAGTGGTACCATGGCCACACCGATCAGCTGCACATCCAGACCGCTGAGGTGCACCTGGGCGCCCGCCTGTGTGTTACCGCAGCCTGGAGTGCTGCAGGGGCCCGCAGGGCTCACCAAGCCCACAGGTGCTCCCTGGCCTGGCTCAGGGCACAACAGGTGTCTGGGGCAGACTTACAGGCCATGAGCCACAGCCGGACCAGATCTGCGGCGAACCGTGAGGCGGCCGGGCACCTTCAATGGAGGAGGGAGACCATGCGCCAGGCCGCCCTCCTCGCTATGCCCATTGCCTGGTGGGTCATGGAGTGGGCCCAGGGCTGGTGGTCCCGGGTGCTGGCTCAGTGGGATGAGGCAGCCTGGAGGGCACACGTCCGGATGGACAAGCTCACCCTATTGCAGCTCGCGGAGCTGCTCACGCCCTGGCTGAAGCGACAGCACACACCCCTGAGGAACCCCATCCCCATGGTACAGTGGGTGGCCATCGGGGTCTGGGCCCTGGCAACACCAGACTCCTGCCAGACTGTCTCATAGCTCTTTGGTGTCCAGGTGAGCACCCTGGCCTGTATCCTCCGGGATGTCTGTGAGGCTGTGGAGGGCGTACTCCTGGACAGGGCGATCCAGCTGGTGGATCAGGGGACCGTGATGGCCGGATTCACAGTTGGGGGCTTCCCCAACTGCATGGGCACAGTGGACGCCATTCACATCAAGATCCCCACCCCTCCGCTGGGGAGGCCACGGAATATGTCAACAGGCATGGGCTTCACTCCCTGAAGCTGCAGGCAGTTGTGGACCACCAGGGGAGGTTCATAGACATCTTCACGGGCAACTACGGGTGCAGTCACGATGCCCAGATCATGACCATATCCCCCCTCTATGCCCGGATGTACTGGGGGGACTTTGCAGACATGGGGATGGTCCGGATTGAGGAGGTGCTGATGCCCCCCTGTATCCTGGGGGACCCAGCCTACCCCCTCACCCGATGACTTATGAAGGTATACCCGGTCACCCAGACCCCAGCAGAGGCGTTATACTTTATCCGCCTGTGTGCCAGCAGGACCATGGTCGAGCGGGCGTTTGGGGCCCTCAAACAGCACTGGAGGAGCCTCGCTGGCCAGCTGGACTACACAGTGGAGACCTCAGCCCTCATGATCGGTTCCTTCTGTGTGCTGCACAACGTGTGCAAGACAGATGGGGCCGCTCTCAAATACCCCATGCCTACCCGCCCTCCCGACCCCATGCCTCTGTACATGAACGTGGACAACCCGAGGGAGTACCATTATGCCAAACGCATCAGTGTCGCCCTAGCCAGACACATCAGCTGGGAGGCCTAGGCATGAGGGCGCCCACCACCTGCCCCCCGGGGGACTCAGGAGGTTCCCCAGGTGAGCCCCTCTACGGGCATGCCCTCCCCCACCTCTGGGCCCCTGAACTGACCACAGGAGGTAGTACTGTGTCATCCATGAGTTTATTAGATCACTCACCTACCCGTGCCCCCACCACCACCACCACCGCCGCCCCCCCTCAGACCACCCTCCCCTTCCCCCTTGTCCCCCTCAGCCTCC
>QEPC01003948.1:129957-146041 GCA_003113815.1 Sphenodon punctatus
AACAGATGTGTTGGCCCACTGTGGTCCATGTTGGCCCGCGAGGGTGGCCCTTAGCCCAGAATGTGCACCTGGGTTACATTCCGGGCCAGCCACCTACCCAGTGCCCACCCCAGGGCAGTAGCGGGGAAGCAGATGTGCACTGAGTCCCAGGCCACAGCGAGGCACAGCGGGCCAGCATTGCATGTTTTCACCCCCAGTTCTTCAGACACTTGGTCCACTGGGCCATGCTGTTTTCCACAGAGTCCTGAATAGAAACTACTGGCAAATGATTAACGATAATTGAAAGTGAATTCAGCTTTCGTAAGTGTGTGAACAGACTGGGAAATTCTTGTGTTCCTTTGTTATTCATGCACATTTGTCATTGAATAATGATACATAAATAACAGCATTTTTGCAAGGCCCAAATTCTTCCAGAAAAGAGGATTAAACTTTTCCAAACCCCTAAATGCCCAATGGGGAAAAAAATAATAAGATCCAGATGCTGCACAATTTTTAATTTGAGATAGGGCAACTGAAAATTGTGCTTAGACTATTTTTGCATTCATCTCACTGTATACTAACTACAGTATCTCTACTAAAACCTACTGTCTGAAGTTACAAAAGGAAACAAATCTCAAGCACATGGAGTTGTCCATTAGCCATCAGGAGAGTGCTTTATATAAAAAATACTAGTAAGTCGGAATCAGTGCAAGAGCAGACAGGGCTCAGATACACTGAAAATGAATCGACAGCAGAAACAGCAAGCGCAGGCACAGAAAGCTCGACACATTACACTTTAACAACGTTTTATTTATTATTATATACATCTCTTTTTTTTTTGTCCGGGAAAGACTGGCTTGGAATTACATTATAGGAATAAATGGTGTAATTTGGAGTCTGTTAGAGGCAGAGTGCTGCTGCATGGACTGGACTAGAAGCAGCACTCTTTTCAGCTCAAATGAATGAATAAACTCCCACTAGGTTTTGCTGTTCAGCCTTTAGCTGATCTAGATATGGTTTTCTCTAGCAGAGCAGAAAAAGCTTAAGCTACTGTGGAATTACAGTTATAAACCTTGAGCTTGCTGGGGTGTAACTCAGAAAGAGGATGAGACCTTCTCCTAGGCGTACATGGCCTTTTGGGTTGAACTATGCTGGGTATTATTTTCACACTAACTCCCTTCTAGGGACTGCATTCTTAAACCACCAAGTTTCTTTTCATTTTTGGCCTCAGCTATGCTTTTCCCTTAATATCAAGATGACCCCCTGAAAACCACATCAAAAATTAAACTCAGTCCAGATTTTCTCTGAGTATAAATTAGCATTTGCCCTTCTGCACAAGGAAGGAATAGATACCATATTCCTTTCTTAGCCTGCCCACCTTAACTCACATGAACAATCGAAGGCAGTCACTTGAACGGTTCATGTGGATTAGGGTTTTCTGCACAAATATTGTGGAGGTTTTAGTGTTTTTATTGAATTTTATTGATGTGTTTTTTTGGTTTTGTAAGACGCCCCAAGATGCCGTAGGCATAAGGGAGCGGCTAATAAATATAAAGAAAGAAATAAAGAAATAAAATAAATAAAGGCTTGTGAGATTGTTCTCAATATCCTTATTACCTCAGTGATGGGCTTCCATCACGGGAATAACAAATGGAATCCCAGTTCTCAAAGAGTGTGAGCCTTGCAGTGTGATTCTGTAGTCATTTGGCACTGTAACTAGCTGTTTCTAAAAACACAAGGCCTGTTCATTTCAATGGAACTTGCATTGGAACAAAGGGATAGCACTACTTGTACTAACTGACTTCCAGATCATTATTTATTTATTTTTTTAGTTATTTAAATTTAGAACCCACCCTTCCCTGAAGGTCCTGGACAGCTTACAGTAATAAAAACACACAAAATACAATAAAAATACAGTAAAATTCCTTTAAAAATCTGCAAACTCACCCCAGAAATCCACCCACCCCAAACCCTATCCCTGCCTGCCAAACGTTTTGACAGAAAGAAAAGGTCTACACCGCCTCCGGAATATGCTCAGTCTTGGGCTCTGATGGACCTGTGGAAGAAGGGAGTTCCATAATACTGGGGCAGCAACTGAGAACGCCTCTCTTAGACCTTGGCAACTGACGAAATTGGAAGGTGGTACCCACAAGAGACTGCTCCTGGTCGGCCTCAGGGGCCGCAATGGAGCATGGAAGGAATTGTGGTCTTTTAGATCATGTCATTACTTGGTTTTAATAAGAGGTTCTCTAAAAAGTGCCAGTCATCCTCATCTAAGGAAGTCAGTACCTTCCAGGATCTTAATCCTTGTTGTGTAAAGAAAACAAGCATTGATTGATTGCTTTTTAATTCAGCACTATAAGTAACCACATCTTGAGGACATGGATCTTTAAATATGTTAATCCAAACCAATATGATGAAAGTAAAACGAGGGAGACCAAGACAACCCAGAAATGAAGCACATTCCTGAAATCTTCCTTCTTTAATTTGTTGCAATTCTATCACTGGAATCACAGACCTGGGGACTTAGAAAGGACCAAAAATGTCAAAGATTATCAGAGAGGAAGTGGAAAGACTACCACTTGTCTAAACTTCTCATTAAGTTGTCACTGAAAACATTAGCTCTGATGACCTGACCAAAACCTGACTAGAAAAATTGTGATGACGCTCTATTTTCACATTCTAGCATTTACCCTGGTAAGCTTCTAACAAGAAAAATAACTGTGGAAACAAATAAATACACATCCTATTGGAAAATAGTTACTATGAGTTTACAACCAACCTGCTGGTAGCTAACACAAAGTTGGCTTCCATTTTCTACCAAACAAGTGGTCGTTAGCAACAGGCTTAGCAGCTAACCCGTGTACTTCACTAACCACACATATTTTGATCCACATAGTATAACCTGCAACCTGAATCTCCAGTTACTGAAGCACCAAAAAGTAAAGTCAACAAGAGAGGGGAGTGAAGAGCTATTGTACATTGGATATGTTCTGTGGTTCCAGTTTCCAGGGAAACCAATTGCTTGGCAGAGGTTTCTAATGCATTTGGTTGGTTTCCTTTGCTTCTGGTTCTCAGCCAATGAAGACAGCAATGGGGTGAGATAACAAACAGAAAAATTATGACAATAAAATTAACTGGCATCGTGGAAATAAAACACTGTATATAAATTACAGTATTGTATGTGTTATACTGAGTCAAACGACTTGGGTTTTCCCCTATTACGGATAACGGTTAAAAGGAGACATCCTGGTGTTGTATTGACAAGCTACAAATGCAGTGCTCAAAGCTTTACTGGGTTATTAATAAAACTTTATTTCCTGTTCAGAGTTTGCACTACTAATTCACAGGTGAATTAAAGACTACATTAAAATATGAAACAACAGTAGCTGCTACAGCAGAACTTAATCTATAACAATCTTAGCATAACTAATAGTTGAGCAAAGGAATGTTTGACCACAAAGACAAAGAAATAATTTCATCCAGAGCTAAAGGAGAACCAACAGATATAATTTATTTGGATTTTCATAAACTTCTGATAAAGTCCTTCACAAGAGGCTATTAAGGAAATTACTAAGTAGCTACTCAGCAAGAGGTAAAGTTATGTGCTAGGTACAAATAGCAAGAATAAATGGTCAATTTTCAACAGGTGATGAGGTCAATGGATAAGGTGCATTTATAAAGAGAAATATGTTTGGATGTTGTTGGTTTTTGGTGGGGTTTTTTTACTATAATGTTATGGAAGTGGAGGTGAACAGAAGCTTGACAATATTTGTGAGCAACAATTATTTTGACTAGTCAAAATTAAGAAGGATTTTGAAGAACTCCAAAAGGTCCTAACAAATCTAGCTGACAGAGCACCATGATAGCAGATGAGATTTACTGCAGCTAAATGCAAGTTGAAGGACAGTTTGAAGCAGTTAAAACATGCTGATGGCATCCAAATGAGCTGTAAACATTGCCAAGAGAGAAACAAAAAACACCTAGACATCATTGTGAACAGTTCAATGAAACATTAGGTAAAAAGAGATGTGACGATGGCTCACTTTGGCCCACTGTGGTCCAGGACCCACCATCACCTCTGTTTATGCACCTCCAGATGTCTGTGTCACACACACACACACACACACACACCGGAGTGCCCTAGGGTAAGTAGGTGGCTAGCCCAGTCTACGTAGGACGGATCCCGGGCTAAGGGCCACCCACGCAGGCCAACATGGGCTACCATGTGTGTTCAGCCCTGCCATACCCTCCTCAGGACAGGGGCTGTGATGGCTAGTTACCATGTCTGACCATCATGGTGGTGGGAAGGGTTCTGGGGGAAGGAAGGGGTGGGGATAGCTGCCTTCACATTTGTTTATCTCCCCACCCTACCCATGGCAGGCAGACAGCGGGACAACTCTCCAACCATAGGCACATTGGTTCAGTGCCCCTTCCCACCTCGAGCTGTGTCAGCTGAAGTTTCCTGCCCCAGGATGGGTCACGGAGCCACCACACTTCCTCCCATGCCCGTTTTTACCCATTGGCTTGACACACAGTCAAAAACATAAGCAACATCATTTTAAGATAAGGATTGAAAATAAAGCTGAAAATATTATAATGTAATTATGAAAAACCGTGACCTGTCCTCATATCCTCAGTTGTTGGAAATTGGCTTAGTTCTACTGAAGTCAAAAGGGAGCTTCCCAAACTTTCACCAGCCGATGATCTAGATTGCTGTGTTCGGTTTTGGCTTCCCTGTGTCAAAATGGCTATGGTGAATGAGATCTAGGGAAGGGCAAAAAAAAAACCACCTAGAGTATTGAAAGACTTCTATGTGTGAAGAAATTAAAACAATTAGGACTGTGTAATTTAGAGAGGAGAGAAATAAAAGAGACTGTGGCAAAGNTGGCTGGCCCCCAGACCAGCAGGCCTGGCTCCTGCAGGGCGAGCAGGGCAGGGAGACCATGGGCAGCCCAATGTGTGCACATGCCTTCCATGAAGAGTCCTGCCCTCGGCCGAACGTTTGCGGGCAGCAGCTGCATTCCTGCTGTCATCACCCCCCACCTCCTGGTGTTGGCTGCCTGTTGTCCTCGGGGCCCCACTTAGTGTGTAGGCTGTTCAGTCTGTGTGCTCTGTTCCAGCAGCTGTTCTGGGTCCAACTCCGCACCCCACGCCTTGCTCTGTAGCCGTACAATGTTGCGGCCTGTGGCCTTATCGCTTGGCCTTGGAGCTCCCCTGCTTCCCCTCCCATCCCTCCAGGGATTGTGGGGCCATCCTTTCCTTGCACTTCGTATCCGCCACTTGCTGGACCATGGCTGGCTGCTCTTCCTCAGGGCTCCTGGGCCACAGCATGCCCGGGGCCCCCCATAGATGGACCTTCCACGAGACCATGGCCCTGTGTGAGCTGTGGCATTCCCCAGCCTGTCCAATTGCTTTTGAGCTTCCCAGACAGCCTCACAGGTGCCTACAAGAGTATGAGCTCTGAACTGCGCTACTATAGCTATGTGGTGAGCGCCTGCGACTGCCGGCTGCATGCTGAGACGCTAGGCCTGTGGCCCTTTCCCGACGGGCGCATCCCGGAGATCAGGTGCTTGCATGTAGGGTGGTTGGTGGTGGAGACTGTTTCCGCCCTCTTTGTGTGCAACTTGGCTGGCTACACAGCCTGTCTGGTGGAGGGGGGCCCTGCCTTGGCTGTGTCCATCTTTGGCTTTGTTGACGGGGTCTGAGGTTACCAACGGTCCTGCGGGGCATTCTATCACCGCCTGTTGGAGCCGGGTCACCTTCCGTGGCCCCCACCTGCTGACTATGGCTTGTCAGAGCCCTCTGAAGTGGAGGTGTCGGCGTTGGTTGGTGTGTGGTCCCGATCTGACATGCTGGTGGGGCTCGCCACTCAGGATCCCTTTGAGGCATACTACCTGGTCGCCCACCACATGTCTGCGCTGGGGTACCATCGGGGCATGCTTCAGTGGCCCTACTTCATGGACCTGGAAGGCCACCCAGCCCCGGGCCCCTTCGTGGTCCCCTGCAGCTGGCAGTGAGGCCCCCATTTTCTTCCAGGCCCTGGATGCTGGCCCAGATGTGGGCTCCCAGCTCTGCCCCGCTGCCGCGAGTCACTGCCAACTCCCTCCATGATGTCCCTGGCTCGGTGCTGTGCTGGCTGGTGCCTGGGGTCCCTCTGCCCCAGCCTGTGACTTTGTGCCCCCTCCACGGGCCCCCCCATCTGCCTCTGTGACTGGTGTTCTACTCTGTGGCTGTCATCTCCTGTGGCTGTTTTCTGCATGCTGAGGTGGCTCCCGGTGCCCCTGGTGCTACTGTCCTTCCTGGTCCAGCCTCGCTCCCTCCTGTGCCTGTTGCCCCCCTGCCCCCTTGGGTGCCTCTGTGACTGATGGGTGCTGGGGGGCCCAGACTGCACCTCCCAGCGTCCTCTGGGGGGGGAGGCTTGTGGAAGGGCTGCTCCACTCTTTGGCCCCGGCTCGCCTCCATCCCATCCATCGCACCCTGGCCGGCTCATGGGCTCCCTGACTGCCTCCTGGACCATTCTCAGGCCGCTCACTGGACCGTGTGGCCTCCCCCTGTGCCTGTGCTGTGACCCTGTGGGGTCCCCCCATTCTGGGACTGACAGTGTAGCTGTGNTGCCTGTGCTGTGCCCCTGTGGGGTCCCCCCATTCTGGGACTGGCAGTGTAGCTGTGGGGGTGCCCGTGCAGGCTGTGCTGTTGTGGGGGTCTGGTTGCCGTTCCCCCTGTCCTGCCCTAGCCCCTGGGCCGGTTCCCCCCTCCCCCCTGTGCCTGTAGTGCTGTGTGTGTTGTCTGTCCCGCTGTGTTCCCCCTTCCCTTCCTTTCCTGTGCGTGTGTGTGTGCGCCCGGGAGTGTGTCTGTGCTGTGTGTTCCACTGTGACCTCATTTGTATTCCCTGTGCCCATTGTGTGTGCTGCCTCAGCGGCTCTTCTCCCTCTTCCCCCTCCCTTCCCCTTTCCCTTGTGTGGGCATTCCCTGTAGGCGCTTGTGACTTCGGTTGCCCTCAGCCGGCCATGTCTGTGTCCTGCCCCTCCCCGGGGCCTTCTGGGTGTTTTGACCACGGCCCGGGATCGGCGTAATGTCTGTTGCACTGTCTCCAGCCGTGGTCTGGTGGCCCGATTCCCTGCCGTGTTCATGGTCCCATCACATCTGTTTGTGGCCTTCCTTGACCGCGGGGGGTGGTCAGATGGGTCGCCACCACTGGGAATCCACTGTGGTGATTCGGCCACCCGTAATGTCTGAAATCACCCCATGGTTCTGGAAATGGGGCCGGTACCATCCCCAGAACCATGGCTAGCTTTGAACCCCGTCAGGAATTCACTGTGGTTTGATGGGTTCAAATAGACATGCATGGGATCACCGCCACCATCCTAAATCCACTGTGATTCAGGGTGATTTACTATGATCTCATTACATCTGAAATTACCCAGTGTTGCATTTTTTTGGGGGGGAGGGGATCTGAGAAACTCACTCCTACAAAATGTCATTGAACTCAGAAATTGAATAAGATTTTTTAAAATAGATATATATATATATAAATAATTAACATGCCTCCCTAGTTATGTTAGCTAGAATAACTGGTCAAAGGATCTTACCTCTAGGATTTCAAGGGACCAACAACTAATTTCTTGGAATGAGAGTTTACAGATCTCTTAGGGAGCAGTCCTCCAACATTAATATCAATGGCAGAAGATCCCACCTGTACTGAACAATCCACCATTAGAGTAAAGGGAAATTTTGCAACTGGCTTCAATGGGTGGAGAACTGAGCCCCTTTTCTTGTTATTGTATGAATGTCATTTTCTGTGGTCTTACACCATAATCCAAAGCAAAGAGTATATGCAACCACCATAGGCAAGGTACTGGACTGGCAGGACAATTGTGAGTGTGACATATGAAGCAGATGATATCACATTCTAATATCTAAACTTTAGGAATGGCTATTTTTAGAAAATCACAGTGCTCTAGTGTTTATTGTGTTCCAGTGAAATGGGTGCAACAAAAATAAGTGACACACTCTTTTTAGTTCAAAACATGCAGGCAAATTATTCCTGATGTTTCCAACTCAAACACACAACTCATCTAACTGCTGACTATTTCCATACTGCCTCCCACCTCTTGGTCCTGTACAAAACCAGAGAAGGACTGCTCTAGATGTGTCACCACAAAGGACACTTCCACATACTGGCTAGGAACACACACACCACCAGAGACACTACACTATTTTCCATTCAAAACTTCATTGCCAGTAGGATTACCTGTCTTACTTACAGCAAACTGAGAGCTTACATTGGGCAAAAACAAATGGGCAGGCGGCAAGACAGTTCCCCGGCCGAGGGCAGAAAACCTCAGCCACCATTCTCCAGGGCAGTGAACAGCAGGAAACAAATGTACCTGCTGCTGGGAAATACATCCCACCACCTGCACGACCCAGGTGTGTGTGTGTGTGTGGGGGGGGGAACAGCAACAAACATGTGGCCAGCCAACCCCACACCCACTCCTCTCCCAGTGCCCCGCCCCCACCAGGACAGGCAGCCATGGCACACGATCATTGAGTCCCCTGCCATGCGGCAAGAATGGAGGGGCCGAACAAATGTCCTGGCCCACGTTGAACCACATGGACGGTCCTTGGCCTGGACTGCACCGGGGATCTTTTCCCAAGGACACATCCTGGGCCCATACGACTGCAGTGGGGGGCCTCACTTCTGGCAGTGCGGAACCACATGTGCAGGTGAGTTCTGGGCCACAGCAGGCCAATGCGGACCAGTGTCATGTTTGTTTTTACCCATTAATGAAATCATGTTTTATGTTTATTTTGTAGCTTGATCACTCAGGAACAAATCACGACCAGTATATTAACAATATGGCTGCAAACTGTAAGCCAATAAGTCACAAGTATTCCCTTTGGCTTCAATTAGATTATTTTGGAGTAAGTGGTTTGAGGATTGTGGCCTATAGGTGCAAACGTGATTTCACTGAACCAACGGCTACATTTTCATTGGGCTTAATTCAAGGTGCATACATGCCATGTGTACACACTCTGCACAGAACATGAACAATGCATGCAAGTATACGATGCTTATGAAGATCTTTCATCGACCCTACAATCTTGGATCCCCCCTCCTGAATTCAGTTGGGTCGTGGCAGCATCTTACGATGGATACTCCACAAGTTTACATATTAGCTAGATTATGGCACTAAAAGATTCCTATAGAGTACCAAATGAATTGGTGAACTAAGCATTTGGAGGTGCTGGAAAATTTGACAATACTGATCTATCAGTACTTTACACATAACCTGGAAATCATATTTTTCATTGATCTAGACATTTATCAATGGATAGACGTTCTTGGCACAAAAACACCACACTAAAGCTTTACACAGACAGCAGAATAAGTGAAATGTGAAACACAGAAGGAGTAGCTGCTGGCATCTTTGATGTATTAATATTTTAGAAGATAACATGGAAGTTATATATCATTGGCTTATCCATTGATCACTGGATTCACAGTCAACGTAAACAACTTAACAGCATTGTCAAAAATGAGAGATTGGTGACTAGAGTGATAGTCAGGCTAAGACCTTGAACTCAAGTGAATTCCCTTATCCAGCTAAACTAAGCTTAGCACAGGACTGTGGTAGCTCTTCACTGAATCCTGAAGTCTTCCCAGCTGCCAAGCTAGTTCCCATTCCCAATATGATGCAGAAAACACTTGGCAATACACTGATTTATACTTTCCTATATAGCTGATCCAGCTGCTGGGAATGACTGGGGCAAAGCAAAACCTCAGTACCATTCCCATTCACCCTGAAATACTAGTACATAGGCTCTTCCACACGGTACGATTCCTTGCAAGGGGCGATCCTCCCCAGGCTAATTAAACGGAATAAGATTGCTTTCCACTATCAGAGAAGCCCATGGCAAAATAAGTCATTTCTTCTTCTTCTTACATTGTGCTGGGAGAAGATCATGGGGAAGCACAAGTTAGACTGGAAGGACTCAGTGCCCTGTACTGTCCCTCCAGAAAAAAAACACCGTATTTTTCCCATGTAAACCCCTACTTAATAATAAGGCACATATTGCTAACCTAGGGTACTATCATTACTTTTGTTTGAGATAAATGTTACAATAATAATCTTTATTTTTATAGAGCGCCCCCCACTCGGAGCGCTTTACACATAAACACAGCTTTTAATCCTCACAACAACCCTGTGAGCAAATAGTGTGACTACCCCAAGGTCACCCAGTGAGTTTTGCTTAAATAAATAAATAAATAAATATTTGCTGACTGTAATAACAATGACTGATACATGGAACTTCTATAACTAATGCAAATTTAAGAATTTATTTCCCCCCACTATTTATTTATTTATTAGCATTTTTGCCCCACTCTTTCCCGAAGGCTCAGGGCGGTTTACAAAAATAGTCATATGATGTTGGGAAAATGTTTGTGTATGGAAGGAAAGGAATGGAAGCATGACAGCCAGACGTTACAATAACCCAGTCATGGAAAAATATGGACTTCTCTGTAAAGGTTGCTTAAAACAAAAGCCCATTTGTCTGAATGCCAAAGACATTTAATCAATTTACATGAGGGATTTCAAAATTAAGCAGACTGTAATGAAGTATGAAATACTGATTAATGCATTTTTGCAATGTTTGATTAGAAACTTAACACGTATTCTAACACAATTTTGCCATTACAGCATTTAGAGGCTAATATTTTGTTTCTTATAAATTGCCATTGTGTAAATAGGCTCTGAATTATGGGATTCTGTTGCATTTATTTATTTATTTATTTTATTTTTAAAACTTATTACCCCGCTCCTCCTGCCACAGGCAGCTCCGGGCAGCATTACAACAACAAACATAAAAAAAACAATTAAAACAATCAAAAGGAGGAAACAGAGAAAACAACCCCCAACCCCTACCCCCCACCCATCACCCCTCTCCCCCATCAAATGCCTGGCAGAACAGCCAGGTCTTGCAATGTTTCTGAAAAGAGGGGAGGTCCGGGACCAGCTGGGCCCCCACTGGAAGGGAGTTCCCCGACCGGCCAGGAGCCCTTAAAGGACAAGTGCATGAAGAGATGGTTGTGCTGGCTCCCACATTACCATGGCCCCTGACCCAAAGAAACAGGAGAGATCCATCACCATGGAAACAAGCAGTAACATCCAGGTAAGCACACAGTACCCTGAGCAGGGGCAGAGGAATGCTGCCCTAAGGAGCCACTGAGGAGGGCGGGAGGACATGACAGCTGATTGGCACCATGTCCCTTGACAGGTGAGAACAAGCACAGCTGCCTCCACCCTGCCCCTGCCCTGCAGAACCAGGCAGGCCACAGACACTCCATCAGCCAGGTAAATCAGCTATGGGACCCCAGGGAGGGACAGGGAATGGTGCCCTAGGGAGCAGCCACAGAGAGAGAGAGTAAGACAAAAGCTGACAAGTATGCCTTCCCTTCACAGGCGAGCACCAGCTCTGTGGAAACGCCTTCCACATCCTCTGGGTAGGCCCCAGCTGCCAAAGCTGCCATCCCCTCCAGAGGAGACCAGGGCCTTCATCCATATGTGGGAGGATGACGACGTGCAAAACAATCTTGTGATCACTTCCTCTTTGTGGATGGGGAAATGGTGGTCTCCCGGACCTGGGGCAGTTCCTTCACCAGGGGGAGAAAGTGGGTGGAGGAGACCCCACCATTGGTGCTCACCAACCCCGATGGGGAAGGAGAGGCTGCTCCCCCTAGCAAGCACACCCCAGGCTGTGGCAGGGACAACAATGTCCCCATTCTGCAGCTGGAGGCAGCATACCTGGATAACAACAGCATGGCCCTCCAAGTGTGACCCCAGGACCCCCCCAGGCACTGCTTGCCCCAGAAACGGAAGCACACGAGGAGAGGGGAAAATGCCAGGGATGCCCCTGAGGAGGATGAGAAACCAATAGATCCAGGTAGGACACAGCAGCAAAGAAAGGAGCGAGAGGGAAACACAGGGGAGGGGGTGACTGGAACAGCCCCCCAGGCAAGTCAAAAGGAACTATGAAACCCTCAATCCCTGCTCACAGCTCAACCCGGCATGGATGTCGAGGAGGAGGTGGTGGAGGAAGAAGACATGGAGGCCTTCCAAGAGCACTTCAACCCGGAGGGGGATGGTAGGTGCACATGGGACTGGGACAATGGGAAAGAAGTAAGTAAATTTATTGTCATAGCCAACTGGTTATACAAACAAATAAATAAAAACAAAATGAAACATCACACATACATAGAATGCATAATCATACATCGCCATGTATTGCCAAAGAGCCCTTTATAATCCTACTACTTGCCCTCCAAAGCTTTATGTCTGCAGATTTCCAATGCATGGAGCAAGTTAGCAACCTTCCTAGTAATGGAGGCCTGCGTGTTAGCCAACAAATATACAATCAAATATCTCTCCTCCCAACGTTCCTTGCCAATTACCTGGGAGCATGGGAAAGAAACGGTGTGGTAGGACACACATGACAAGGGGGGGGGGGGAGAAATGGGGCAGACATCCAGATGGAAGCAAACCATTACCACAGGACAGAAAAAGCCCCGTACAAAAGGGGTGACGCAGAGGACAAACCGGACATGCTGGGATGTGTAGCAGCACTGGGCTGCAGGGAGAAGGGACACCAGGCAGTCCCAAAAGGGGGAGCTGGCCACAGACATCAGGGGATGGGACACTCATGCCTACATCGCCAAGGATAGCATTGCAAAGGACATGACTCTGTGCCATGGCACAATCACCTATCCATGTGGGCGCATGCCCTGATCGCTTTCTTATCGTGAATTCATTCTTTCAGTGTAGGGCTACACTGAAAGGCCCGCCCCTCATAAGAAACCAGGCTAATTGGTCAAAGCTTTTAATCTGACTGTACAATTTGTTCATACAAAGGCCCATTCATGCATATTGTATTCAATTTGAATTTGACCATTGATTTTATTATGAGTGAAGGAAGTATATTTGGGTGAGAAAACAATGCAGAAGCAGAACATTTCTTTTTCACTTTAAGGACCATGTTCAGTGGTGCTTCTACCATTGAGGGTAGTGCCCATCTGAGTGCCCTGGACCATGATGTCACTGATAATATCACTGCTATTGCAGTTGGCGCTGCTCTGCTGCTGATCACCACTCTGCAGCCACCACTGCTATCAGTGTTACCAGAACAATTCGCACATGTGCAGCCTGCCCTGAGACCCCCAGTCTTCACTGCTGCTGCCTGTGTAACCTTCTTGCTAGAAAGAGAAATAGGCTGCAACTGTGCTGAGCTCTTCTCTTGCTACCCATGAGTTGCTAAATACAGGAATCAAGATTTACCAGGAATTGGTCTCTGAAAGGGACTTTCAACAAAGGTCTCACAAAAGCAAAGTTTCATAATTATTTGTATAATTATATTAACCATTTAATATAATATGAAATGCAAGTACCACAATTAAGAATTAGCTTGCGATTACTGATGCGATAAACCAACACCCCCACACCCCATTTTATAACAAAACCCTAAGTTTCAGTGGTTTTTCTTTCCTCTCTAGAGGAGCACAGACTGGGTATCACCTGTGTCACAGTTCTGTCTCAGCTGCCTGTATGTCTGTGGGTCCTGGTTTCCTGAACTGGCAGATCTTATATCTTCTGCCAGGGCTGGCTAGTAGTCACAAGATCTTTTCTCTCTGGGTTAGCCTTACAATTCAACTGAAGATGCAGGACTCAGAAGACCAATTTGGGAATACAGAACAGAGAATTAAATGCTCTGCCACAAAAACAGAAGAACTGAAGTAAAACAAAAGAACCATCTCTACACACGAAACCATAGTGAAATCATATCATAAAAAGGTTTTGTTTGGTTTTGTTCACCCCTCCCTCTGCCCATAATGGAAACAACTAACTTCAAACTTCTGGAACCTTCCAGAAGGAGTAGTGTCTGAGAATTCTCAGCCCAAAGAAACTTAACAGAGGTCCTTTTTACATGGATCACGTGGGGATGGGGGTGTCGGGGTGCAGCAGTGCAGGTGTGGTGGGTGGGGGGGGGGGGGAGACGGGCACACATCAGTGCACACTGATCTCCACCCATCACCCACGCATGGAGCAACTGCCATTTTCACCGGTTGCTCCGTGTGTGGGTGATGGATGGAGGTAGGTGTGCATGCGTGTTCCATGGGGACCATGCACACACGCCCACCCACCACCCACCCAATCATCACGGTGTTTACACGGGTGGCACACATGCATAAACACCCAGATTCCTGGGTGTTCCTGCATGGGTGCAGCCCATGTAAACAGGGCCAGAGACTGTACACCACTCCTCTTGGTAAGCTAGGCCTCTTAAAGGGATATTAGCTACCCATTTTGGTGAATGGCCTACACCTGCATTATCATAATGAGAGCAGGCACACGTACAGATTACTCGCTGCTTTGGCATTTGCACATGTGCTTGATTTAATGGTGAAGAAGACAGTGGGGGTGCCAGCAGGAGTGGGAGGGAGGAGCCTCCCTTGGGCTGCACTGCATGTGCAGGGCTGGTGAGGCTCCAAGAATTTTGCTCCAGCACCACAGTTCAGTACAGGGGAGGGACTGTAGGATAGGAGTCTACAGGGAGTGCCTATTAGGGATGTGCAAACAAGACAGAGTTCAGATGTTCGGACATTTGGACGTTCAGACTAAAAACTTAGTTGGGGTTTGGTCCAGTGGAGTTAGGACCCCCCCCCCCGAATGTTCAGTGGAGTTCAGCACTGCTGGGTGGCTTGGGGTGCTCCAGGGACCCCCAGGGGTTCCCGTGGAGGCATGGCAGGCCATCAGAGACCCAGAAGCAGCAGCAGAGACCGGGAAGACTTGGCACTTGGCACCCTGGGTTGCCCGGGCAGGCAGGCTCGGTGCTTGACCCCTGGGGGTGCCTGTGGTGCAAGGGCTGGCCACCAGAGACCCACCAGCAGCAGCAGAGGCTGGGAAGGCTTGGGGCTTGGTGGCTGACCTAGCACCCCTACTTAGCCAGACATTGAAGGCTGACAGGCATTGGTGGAGCAGAGGCAGACATTGGATTGTCCGGTATCAGAACCCATGGTAAAGTAGAGGCAGCAGCAGCAGCAAACAAGAAGCGTGGAATGAGCAGCGGAAGGCAGGCTGAGGCAGGGTTCGAGCTTGGTAACCAGGGCGGGTGGGCAGACAGGCAGCCTAGCATGATAGGCAGTAGGGAAGTCAGGATAGGACCTTGGCAGGACACTCAGATAGGCTGGCGAAGACTGTGCAGCATGAGAGAAAAAGAGCTAGTCAGATAGGTGGGATGAGATCGTCAAGCCAGAGGCCAGCTGGCAGGCTTACACCTTCCCAATGACACCCGGCATCATGAGGTCAGTCAGATAGGCCAGCCAAGGCCGTCTATTCAGAGAGAGAGAGAGGCAGGGAGGGTGTCGGGCATTGGGAGGAAGGGTCAGCAGCAGCTGAAGCCCAGATTGAGGAGGAGCCCCATCCAAAAACTGCCCCTTGCATGGGATGGCGTGTGCCACTGCACCATCAATCCATGTCCAGGGGCAGCTCGGGGAATCCCAGCAGCGGAAGGTTGACCTTGATAAAAAGCAACTGCTCAACCAACTTGGTAGGGATGGGCGAACAGATCGCGGTTCAGGTTCGGCCGTTCGGTTCGGCTGAGTTTGGTTCGTCCATTCGGTTCGGCCGTTCGGTTCGGCTGCGTTTGGTTCGTCAGTTCGGTTCGTCAGTTCGGTTAGTTCGCCGAGTTTGGGTTCAGCTGTTCGGTTCAGTCGTCCGAACAGGCCGTTCGGTTAGGCCAAGCGTTCAGTTAGGCCGTTCGGCTGTTCCGTTCGGCCGTTCGGCCATTCAGGAAATGTTGTTATGAGTGTTTTTTTGCTTTTTATATGGTTTTTTGGTTTTTTATTGGGTTTTATATGGTTTTCTTTTGTTTTTTATTTGGTTTTTTGGTTTTTATATGGGGTTTTTTAATTTATTTTTTTAATCTAATATTATATATATCTATCTACAATAAATCTAACTGCTATTAACTATTCTAAATGCTATGAACTAAATGGATTATCTAATAAGTACACAGGCCTACTCCTACAAACACTAAAACTAAATCACTA
>QEPC01003948.1:155676-167231 GCA_003113815.1 Sphenodon punctatus
AGACTGCCAAGCCAGTGGTCTGAGGCAAAAAGAGATGGTGATTCGGCAGGCTGGCTGCTACTCGAAGCCACTCTCTCCACCCTCCACCCCTGGTGCCTGGAAGTCTGCTCCTAGCTGAGTCAAATGACTTCCCCCTACATTTGGCCTTCCAGTGACCTGACAGACCACGTTTTAGCCACCCGAACACAACCAAATGCGATCCGAACCTAATGAAGTGTTCGGCCATTTCGTCGTTCGGTGTTCGGATCTGTTCGGTGTGTTCGCCATTTCGCCGTTCGGTGTTCGGTTCCATTTGGTATGTTCGGGTTCGGGTTCACGTTCAGTTGTCCAAACAGGCCAAGTTCAGGCCAAACACTGAACTACCGAACCGCGTTCGCCCATCCCTATTGTGCAGCACGCACACGAGAGAGAGCAAGTCAGATAGGTGGGTCGAGATCATCTAGCCAGAGGCCGGCTGGCAGGCTTACAGCTTCCCAATGCCACTCTGCATCATGAGGTCAGTCAGATAGGCCAGCTGAGGCTATCTAGTCAGAGAGAGAGAGAGGCAGGGCGTATTCCAAGCATTGGGAGGGAGAGACAGTACCTCAGCAGCAGCAGCCCAGATTGAGGAGGAGCCCCATTCCAAGACTTCCCCTGGCATGCGATGGCGCGTGCCACTGTACCATCAATCCATGTCCAGGGGCAACTTGGGGAATCCCAGCAGTGGAAGGTTCACTTTTATAAAAAGCAACTCCTCCACCAACTTGGCCCCCAGTCTCAGGCGGTGCGGCGAGTAAATGTTCTCCATCATGGAGAACACCCACTCACTGGGGACACTCATTGGTGGGCAAGACAAGAGACCCTTGGTCATTTTGGACAGGGCCAGCCACACATTGGTCTTGATGGCCCAGTAGGCTAAGGGATCACTGCTGGGTTCGATGCATGACTCCTCCAGGTAGCTCTCCACTGCTGCTGAGGCGCTGTCATACTCCCTCATGTAACTGTCCTTTAGCACCACCTCCACCACTGCCCTCAGCCACGCTGTGCACGAGCCCATGCTCGCCAGAGTGCCTTGCATATATGAGGAGCTGCTGCTGGCAATAAGGGTGCTGCTGCTGCTCAGCCTACTGCTGGTGCTGCTACTACTAGGGCTGGGGGCAGGGATAGACCCTGCCGACTGAAAGGGGTGGCTGCTCCCACTCCCACCATCCACAGGGTCATCGTGCTGCTGCCACTGCACACTCTCCAGAGTCCTCTCTGCCTGCTGGACCCTCTCCACCAGCTCACCCTTCCAGTGGCCATAGAGCGCTGTCTGACATGCCACGCTGCCCTTGACCCTGGGGTCCAGCATGGTTGCCCAAACGTATTCCTCCCGCTTCAGGAGCTCATCGAACTGTACCTTCAGCCCTACCTTCAGCTGCTGTACCAGGTCAACTGCCTCATTCGCCAGCTTCCTGCCCTGAGGGCCACAATCCCGCCCCTGAAGAATCTCCTCCAGCCTCCTGAGGAGACTCTGGACCAGAGGGGTCACCTGGCTGATGGTGGCCATGGAGTNAGCCTCCTGAGGAGACTCTGGACCAGAGGGGTCACCTGGCTGATGGTGGCCATGGAGTAGGGCTGATGCGGCAGCAGCTGTTACCGGGCCGCGATTCCATTCCGCCATTTCAGAATTTCCCGCGCCACACTGTGGCTTTTCTGTGGACATTCTACTAATTCCGCCGGCATTCTGCAAATTGCAGAATTGCGGAACAATTGCGGAAACTGTCGGAAAACCGCTGTTCTGATATTTTGTGGTGCTGGCAGAATGGCAGAAGCAGCGAAAATGTCATGTTTCCGCTATTTTTCAAAGCCTATGGAAGTAGCGGAATGAAATTAGCGGAACTGCAGAAGTAGCAGAATGAAAGCCTCTGCCACGCCGTACCACTAATTGCAGAAACGCTGTTTCCGGCGGAAATAGCTACCACTGCAACATTCCGCTACAGCCCTACCATGGAGGAGCTGATGATCTCTGTCACAGCCTCAGAACAAAGACCATGTGAGCCAGGATCTCCCATTCCACCCCATTGTACCCTGGAGATGCATCGCTGTCCGTCACCAGCTGAACCTGATGCAAGGCGGGTTTCTGTTTGAGAAGCTGCTCGAGCATCAGGAACATGGAATTCCACCGTGTGGATACATCCTGCACCAGCTGGTGCACTGGGGAGCCTTGCTCGGCCTGCTTCACCCGGAGGAGGTAGCTGACATTCACACTCCAATTAAAGAACCCGGCCAGCTTCCTCTCCCACTCGATCAGGGAGCTAAGGGTGCCTGCCCCAATCCCCTTCTCCCCCAAGCCCAGAGCATCCCTGACCACCAGGTGAAGGGTGTGTGCAGCACAAGGGATGCTGGTGAAGCCCCCTCATGGACTGCCCTCAATATGTTGGTCATGTTGTCCATCACCAATCACCCCTTGGCGCACCTGGTGTGACCCAGTCCCTCACTATGGAGTTCGCCTCGATGTTCTGAGTGGTGTGGGGGCCATCCATTACTTCTTCCTGCAGCAGGGCCCACCTATACCCTGCTTTGGGACCCCTCCTGCCACTTCCAAATACTGCCTCTGGGTTCTGCCACCAGTGCGCCGTCACTGTCAGGTAGGCGTGCTGCATATTCCTACTTGACCATAGGTCTGTGTTGAAGTGGATGGTGGCACCCCCAGTTCTTGCCAGCTTCTCCCTCACCCACTCCTTTAAAGCCGGTACAAGGCTGGCACCACCTGCTGACTCAGGGTGGTGCGCGACGGCAGCTTAAACTGGGGGCACCAGGAACCAATCAGGTGCCTAAACCCTATGTCCCCAACCACCGAGAAGGGCTGCCCATCCATTACTATCATTTTCCCCAACATGCTCATGGCTTTCAGTTGAAAGCCACGCCACCCTCCACGTCCTGCAGCTGCCGATGGACTTTGCAGCTGCCCCTACCCCAGCTCCTCCATGGTGTATTGATTCTGCTGCTGCTGCTCTCCCCTATCAGCGATACCACTCCTGCTCCTAGAGGCATCTGTTCGAGCAGGACCCTTGCCCACTGATGGAGACGGACGACTGGCCGCCACAGTCAGGAAACCGCTGGCGTCCACTGTCCTTGCCTACCTGTTTAGCAGCACAGTGCTGTGGCATCCCACGAGGTACCTCGCCATGGCAGTTGTGCCAAGGTTGGTGAGTACCTGCCCACACTTCACCACCTTCTGGTACAAAGTGCACTACACCTCCCTGGGATCATCTGCCCGCACCAACTTAAAATACACCCAGGCAGAGGATTTTGTCCCCTCCTGCCTTCTGAACTGCACCAGGTGACGCACCACTGACAACGCTGCTGGGAGGGGCAGAACATTGTGGTGACACAGCTGTCGGAGGGACAGCCATCACCTCAGCAGGACTAGTGTCTGCCTCGCTGTTTCCAACCTGAGTGATGTCCCCCCATGAAGGGGAATACTGGGACCCTGAAGCTGATGGACTGCCCACCATGCTGTTGCCACTCTCCCTGTGCCCCTTATAGCTACTGCTGCTGCTGCTGCTGCTGCTGCTACTGCTCTCCCTGCTGCCATTGCCTGGGAATTAGGCCCTGAATCTAGCACCTGGGGTGGGATCCACCAGCCCTGTACTGCTGGGGATCACTTCAATAATGTGGAACATTGGTGGCCCTTGAGGAACATCCGACACTGAAGCACCTGCACCTGCTCCTGCAGCCACAGCAGAGACAGCTGCAGCCTCCTGGACTGCAGGCCTTCCAGTACCCTGCGTGGCAGTGGAGGATGCTGACAGGAGGCGCCGCCGAACCACACCCCTAGTGCCAATGCTGGGAGCCTCTGAAGTCTGTCTGCCAAAATCAGGCCTGTGCAGTTTGGGGCGTGGTGATGTGCTCGGGCTGCTGCTGATGCCTGCCACTCCTATGGCACGGCCCCTGCCACTTCTGCCACATGCTCCATTGCCTGCCTTATGGGCAGAAGACCGGCCTCTTCTGCTTCCCTTCTCCATTTTTCCTTTCCAAATTATGCGGAGGAAGATTTTATATATTTTTTAATTTATTTATTCAGAATTTGAATATTATATATATCTACTACACTAATTCTAACTGCTATTAACTATTCTAAAACCTATGGAACTAAATGGAATATTATCTAATATCTACAAAGGCCTAGTCCTACAAACACACTATAAAATATTAAAACTGAATCACTACACACTATCTCTATCTATCTCTATAACTAAGCTAACTCCTACATCTATCTATCTATCTATCTATCTATCTATCTATATACATACATACATACATACACATACACACACGCACACACAGAGGGATGCGGATGGGGGGGCACACAGACATCTCACAACAAACAACACAGGGAGGGGTACAAAACTGAAATGAAACCTAAATCAATCTAATGCTACTCTAAATAAATCCAACAGGGGAAGGGAATTGGAGATGGAATTTATACAGGGAAGGGAAGAGGGAAGGATTCAATGGAGGGGAGGAAGAAACAACACAGGGAGCGGTAAAAAATAAAAATAACACCTAAATCTATCTAATCTAAATAAATGAAACTACAGAGGTAAATGTGTGGAAATGGGTGAATTAGGAGGAGGATGGCAATGGATTGGAGGTACACAAACTGCTAGGAGAGGGAGACTTCTGAAAACTCCTGCTGACAGGATCAGTGGCTAGCTCAGAAGGAGTTGGCAGGGCGGGAGGGCAATGACTTTTGTTACTTGCTGCGCCCACCTTACCACAAGCCCCATTGGCTCTGTGCAGCCTAGCCCATGGCCAATCGCAGACTGCGAAGCCAGTGATCTGAGGAAAAGAGGGATGGTGATTGGGGAGGCTGGCTGCTAGTCCAAGCCTCTCCACCCCTGGCAGCAGGAAGTCTGCTCCTCAGCTGCCCACCCCCCTCCCTGGGCCTGCCAGCCCTGTTTTTCCCGCCCGAACTCATCCGAACGCGACTGACCGTTTGGGGCTTTGGGTGTTTGGTTCGGCCATTTGGTTCGTCTGTCCGAACGGGCCGAGTTCAGGCCGAACACCGAACGGCTGAACCACATTCGCACATCCCTAGTCCCTATGCAATCCCCCCAGACATTACACTCGCTCATAGTCTGACTGAAAGGGTGATGGAGCCAGCATCCCCAACCAATCACAGCCAAGAAGAACTTCAGGATTAGATGGAGTCAAGCCTCCCTTTTCCTTCCTCCCCCAGAGCCCAGCCCAGCCAAGCGCAGCTGAAGAAAATGACTGCCAGAGCTGCAACAGGGTGAGTCTCCATACATATCCTCCCCTCTCCTCATCTCCTTTCTCCCCCCACTTGTTTGGATGCCCCCTTTCTTCCCCTCTCTTGTTTAGCTGCTTAACTGAGTCAGACCAATGTTCCATCTTAGGCTAGTATTTTCAACCTGACAGAGCAGGGTTTCAAATCCAGCTCTCTGGCAGAGGCCTCACCCAGGCGTGCTACCTGAGGTCCTCAAGGATCCCCAGCAGAGGCCTCATCCAGGCCTGCTACCAGAGATCCTGGGGATTGAACTTGGGACCTTATACATGCAAAGCATGTACTCTACCACCTGAGTCACAGCCTACTCACCTACCCATGGCCTCCTCTACTTTCTCCCCTCCCCCCCCCACACCTCTTCTCCCTTCTTCTCCTCTTCTCTGCCCTTGTTTGATTCCCACACTTCCTCTTTCTTCTTCCCCACTCCTGTTTGGGTTTCCCCTTTCTCAGCTTTGGCCCCTTTCTCCTGGTGATGGGTGTACTTGAGGGATGCCCTCAGAAGGAGAAAGTCCAGATCATGAATCTGTGCCATGGCTCTATTGTCTATCTACGTGGGCATGCACTAATCGCTGTTTTCTTATCCTAAATACTTTATTTCACTGAATATTTTTACACACACCTTAAAGTTCCAGATTTTTCAATCTTCTCGATTTACAAGTCCACAAGTAAGTTCCAGATACATTCTTCACATACACACACACACACACACACACACACACACACACGCACTGACCTGAGGCAGTTCCTGGTTGCATTCTTCACACAAACACTTCCCTGAGGCAGCCTAAAGTAGTTGCAGCTGCAGATGTGAGGGGCTGCCATGGAGACCAAGTGACCACAGCAGGAGAACATTTTACACACAAAGATTCTGGGAGAAGTTCTACACAGAAGTTCAAAGAGCCAGATTTTAAAGATCTGGGTGAGTGATTTAGACACACAGAAAGTTCAGGATGTAACAGCAAACATGCAGGAGAAATGTATGTGTAAAAACACCCATTGTAGCCCACCATGGCTAGTTTTTATTTTGGTCCCTTTCCATTTTCTGGATTGGGCCATGGATCCTGTTCATACACGCAAACACTGAAAGATTGAGCTCAGGATAAGAGAGCAGAAATGAGGTCATGCACAAGGGAATAGGGGACAGATCCACAATCTGGATGCTTCTTTTCCTGAATGCAGGTCTTAAGCAACCCCACTCCAACTTGTATGCCATGGGTGGAGAATCTTTTCCCTTCCAGGAACCACTTTGAAAATTAGTATCAGTTCTGAGGGTCATTTAGACATTGGCCCCAATCCAATAGTGTGTGGATACCGTGTAGAGCTGCGTGAACGCGTGCACTCCTGCACAGAGCCGCATTGCCGGCACATGATGCTGTGTGGAAACTGCATGTGCATGGCTCCACACAGAGATCCACACAGAATTGGATTGTGGCCATAGGAAGCAGGAGTGCCTAAGAGGCATGCTGAAGAATGGGACTGCCCAGATCATAGATCTGGGCCAGAGATCTGCCCCCTAATCTAATGTGCTCAGTTTTTCAGTACTTGCAGGTCAGATGTTCAGAACTGGATATGGGGGGGAGGAGGGAACATAAAAATTTGCTGTCTGCTGAATTTGGGCACAGGGCCTGAGGTTCCCTACCCCTGTTCTGTGTGAAATCCAGAGCTTGTATTTTCAAAGAGACCCCCCCGGAGGAAAAAAGTTCTGCACCCCAGTGTGGGGAATATGGGATAGCAAGAGGAAACAGGACTGAAGGAGGGAGCACATGACACAAGTACACAAACCCCGCTCGCAGACGCACACTAGTAGTGTGAAAGAAGTAGGTATGGGTGAACACAGTTCAGATGTTCGGAGTTCAGACCGAACTCAGTCTGTTCGGACGTCCAAACCGAACGTCCGAACCAAACTCTCGAATTACTGAACAGTTCGGATTAGTTCAGCTGAATTAGGGGACAGGAAAAACGTCTTTTCGAGGGGGGGGCAGTTTCGGTTTCAATTTCGGTTTTGTTTTGGTTTCGGTTCGGTTCGGTTTCGCTGTTTTTCCTGTCTTCAGTTTTGCTGTCTCCAGCAAGGGAGACAGAAGCACACACCACTCGAATGCAATCACTCACCACACGCAGCACTCATCACACAGGAACAGGGAACGGGAAACGATTCTAGCAAACCACAGGTTCTCCAAATACCAATGCACGAGCTGTATCACAGGAACCAAGAAGCTCTGATCACCAGCAAGGAGAGAGTCCAATGGCCCTCCTTTTATGTGCCTTGCTTCAGACCCTGTCCTTGCTTCAGTTGCAGGCGCTCAAAGCGCCGCAGCTGTCTCTCATCAGGTAATCTCTGGCCCAGCAGACTGCAAGCAGGGAAGGCTCTACAGACACAGGTACTGGGGTTGTGGGGAGCGGGACCTCCTGGGCACCCCAAGCTGCCCCCTCCCCCTCCTCTGCTATCCCTGCGGGCCCTGCCCCCTCCATACCCTGACACCCAGCCATAGGGTGCTAGCTATAAAGATAATGGGTGTTTTCAGATGGACACAGGACTGTCCATACCCAGAGCTGTTCTAGGAGTGCACCCCTACATCCACCCATTCCCAGCCCCTACCTGGATCCAGATCAGATGGACCCAGTGGGACACCCAGCCTGTGGTCCACCCTCGCGTAGGGTTGCCACATGTGATGGGTTTTTATCTGACACTTCCATAGGCTGTTCTTAGATGTTTTAGACTGTTTTTAGCAATGCTGCCGCTGCCATTTTAGAAAAGGGGTCACATGCGCAGAATGGTCTAGTGGCCATTTTGCGCATGCACGGTTATTTTATTTTTTAAAATTTAAACAACTGCAATGGCCACTAGACCATTCTTTGTTAAGGTTTGATATGGATGAATCCATAACTGCTGGTTACAAGCAGTTATTGATGAACCTTCAATGGCCTGTTATAAGCAATTACAGATTATATCTGAACCGAATTCCCACCCCTATTCCACATATATAAATTTGCACTTTTTTTCCTTTAGTTTTCAATCCTAACAGCTCCATATGGGCCCCTCATCATGCACAATTGGTTGACTAGATACAATCCAAGTTTCTACTAAACCTTCTGGATGCTCCTAGAAGTACCCCGTTGGCTGTCATTAGAATCGAGCTAGGGCAGAGGCAATGGTCTCAAGTCGATGATGAGATGGCACTTAAATTCTGGGTCAAACTGCGTTTAACCCAGTTTCGCTTTTGTTGAAGAAGGTCTCAGGGGATGATTATATTAATCAATGGTCTCTCAAGACTGAGGTCCATCTTAGGGAAATAGGACTTTCCCCAGAATATTTGTGCCATAAGTACTCCACTGTGGCCAGGAGGGAAATAATGGGGCGGGTGCAAGATATAGACAGACAACTCGAGGTGGGCAGGCTTGATCCGTCTTCCCACATTTGGGATTATTTGGGGTGGACCCCGAATTTATGTAAACCCGCTAAATATCTCACTGTTGATATTTCAGGGAGAGCCAAACAGTTAATATGCAGTGATCGTTTTAATACTTTTCCCTCGAATGTCTTTGAGGGCCGAATTCAGGGTATCCTCTTCAGTGAACGTCTTTGTCCATCTGACCAACTGACAGCGGAGACGGTTAGCCATATGCTTCTGTCTTGCCATTTGTATGATGAGATGCGGCTTAAGTTTTTGGGCTCCGTTATTGAAAAATACCCTGAAAGGACAGATGCTTGGCTCCTTGCCTTGATTCTGGACAGTTCTGATCCCAATATTATTAAAAATCTGGCAGCTTACCTTTTACAGGTGTTCCAGATTAGGAAGTCTTTTGGGGGCTTTATTGCTCCTTCACCTTAATTGTGGCTAAATGCCATTTCTTTGATGTTAAGATGTCATGTAATGTTGTTCTTAGGCTGGCTACAAGGGCGACTTTTGGAATCGGATTTGTATTTCCTTTATACATTTTTGTATTGTGATGAGCTCTTTTTGCTATGGATAATGTATTGCTTAATGTACAGGTAATATATCCCTTTTTTTTGTTTGTAGGAAAATTTGATTGTTGGTAAACTATCTCATGGTATTTAATTTTTTGTGTGTGTCCTATACTGTATGTTATGCAATGGTCATTGACTACGCAATAAAACTGAATTGAACAGCTCCATACATTAGTGACATTTGTACAAGTAATCTGCTTCTCCAAAAGCATACACACACACACTATATTGTAGCAGTGCAGCAACCCTGCAGGCTACGGGACCTTTAAGAGATGTAGCACTGGCATCAGGAGGGTGCTAATGAGATCTCACTGTATAAAAGGGGATTAGTGCATTCACACGTTACAAAACTCCAGCATTTATAACACCCGGTGTTATCTCAAGCACTTATAAGAACCCATTTTTGTTATGTGTAAAAGCAGCCTGAGAGAGACTAACCAAGCAGCAACTTTGAGAGAGAGCTTTCCTGTTGTTCAATGTAATAGTCAGAGGAGATGACTGTCTGCCTGAATTTAGAGGCCAGAGTCTGGATAGGTTCTGAGAAAAAAAACAGATACTAGAGCTCTAGCTGTATGGACATGGGGAAGTCTATGGGTATTTTCAGACGTTACAAGACCACGCTCAACCACAGTCAATTACCTGTGGTGGGGAATGGTCCCGTAACGTCTGTTGGGGAACTGGAAGTTCCCCCCCAGATGTTACCCACCCTCAATCCCCTCCGGGAATCTAATTCACCACGCGATCGGCTGCACCCATGGGGCCAGCGCCAATTGCATTGTGAATTAGATTCCCGTCGGGGATGAAGGGGCCCGTCATGTCTGGACGGCGATCACAGCCCGAAATCTCCACCGGGATTCCGGGTCATGGTCATTTCGGGCTGACGCTGCGGCCGCATTGGCCGTGGCGCCCACCCGTCTCCCCAGAGGGCAGGCGGTGGAGGAATGTGGGGGGGTGGGGGCGTGCAGCCACACGTTGTGCCACGCAGTCCCACCCCCTCCCCAATTCCCCGCTGGGATCCCCCGGCATGTCTGTTGGCCGTGCCTGAGTGATTCCGGCGGGGAATCATTTGGGTGATTCTGGGATGGGGCAAATGCCATCCTGTCTCATCTGAAATCACCCTACAAGAGAGAAAGGAGAATTGATACCAAGGGCTGGAGCCTGTGGCTGAAAGAGAATGGGGAAAACTGGGTTACAGAGGAGTACTGGCCCAGGGATATTAACGACTGTGCATCTAGTCAGAGACTTCTGAGTTGAAAGGACTGAGAGGAGAAGCAGGGGCAGGAGTGGTGGTCCCTCAAGGGAAGCAGGGGCAATGCCCCTCCTGGCCACCCAGGGCTCCCCTGGCCGGAGGTAGGCTCCGGCAGGCGGCAGCTTTAAAAAAAAAAAAAAAACTGGTCGTGTCAACTTCGCGCTGAATGTGTAGAGCCACCTCGAAGAACCTTGTTTAGCAAGGCAGAGACCTTCTGAAGGTTTCTGCCTTGCTAAACAAGTTCTTCGAGGTGGCACTGCACATTCTCACCGTTTGTGTACGTACACGCCACACACACAACCGGTGACTGTCTCACCCCCACCCCCCTGAAGGCTTCCTAAGGAAGCCTTCAGGGTCAAAAGGGAGCCATTCTCCCTTTATGTGGAGTGGGTGGCTAGAAGAGCTGTCTATTCCGCATAAAGAGACCCTGCAATGCAAGAGTGCCGCAGGGGGCACTCTCGCATTGCAGGGGCCAGGCAGAAGGCAAGTTCATATGGGGGTGCCCAATAGAGGAGCCCCCATTATTTATTTTTTTATTTTATTTATTTTACAGATTTATATCCCGCCCCCTCCTGCAATGCAGCTCGGGGCGGCTAACAACAATAATAAAATATTAAAAATTCACTTTAAAATATAAATATAAAATACATCATCTAAAGCACATCATATAAAACAGGGCTAGAAAAACAAATAAATAAATGGGCGGGGGATTAAAATCACCCCCCCACCCTCCCTCCCGAAGGCCTGGGAAAAACAGCTAAGAGCTACACATGCGTCAGCAGATCCCAGCCCCCTGCACAGGCTGGATCCCAGCCTGTGCAGGGGGCTGAGAGCTGCTGACTCACATGCAGCTCTAAGCCTCCCCGAGTCCCTTCCTCCCTCCCTCCCTGACAGGGAGAGAGGGAGGAAGAGACTCGGGGAGGCTAAGAGAGCTGCCTGCGTGTTCCCTGGATGGATGAGAAGCGGCGGCGACAGAGAGGAGTCAGCATGGACAATGGTGAGTATTAAATTGAGGGGCCCGGGGTGGGGGGAGTGGGAGGGCACATGGGGGGAGTGGGAGTGGGGGG
>QEPC01003948.1:168533-234112 GCA_003113815.1 Sphenodon punctatus
CACACACACACACACACACACACACACACACATACACACACGCACACACACAAAACGTTTTGACCCCATTCCTGGAAATATATTTCAAAAAGTGTTGCTGAATTGACAAGACAAGGAATGCTGATTTCTTGCCAGCAGTGCTGATTTCTATTAACATTATAGTGTATATGACAATAGCATATTGTCTCGGGGACTGCCTGGCCTTCCGTGACTCAGGACGGACCCTCCGATCCACTGGGGGTGCCTATCTGGAGGTCCCCCGTGTAAGGCGGGTGGCCACCATGGAGAGGGCATTCTCGGTGGTCGGGCCACAGTTGTGGAACTCCCTTCCAAAGGAAGCCTGCCTGGCCCTGGATCTGCTCGCCTTTCGGCGGGCATGCAAGACTTGGCTGTTTGCCCAGGCCTTTGGAGGGAAGGAGGGAGGGAGGGGTAAATGGGGGAAATTGGTGGGGTGGGAAATTTGGGGAATTAGAGGGTAGGGTTAGGGTTGGGGGGGGTTAAATTATTTTTAAAGTGATGTTGGTTTTAATGTATTTTATTGTTTTATCGTATTGTTAGCCACCCTGAGATGCCATGGGCATGAGGGGGCGACATAAAAATGCCACAAAATAAATAAATAAATAAATAAATACATATGGCTTTTGGACATAGCCATAGATATGAATATGGTCCTTCTACCTGATTTACACCTATCGTTAGTGAGCCACTGTTTTGACTCTGTGACTGCTTTTAGATGAGTGGCTCTACTTACCAGCTTGAAGAAAGTGCGTCCTGCAAAGCCATGCGGGGGGAGCGTTTAGATGCACCAGAAGTATCCATCTGCCATAGGAATCACGGCTCGCACGGTATCTTTGAAGCCATATTTGGAAAACCCCAATATAGAGGCTTTCCAACTACAATTTCAAAGGGACCGCATGAGCCGCAATTCCTATGGCGGCCAGCTACTTCAGGTGCATCTAAATGCACCCCATGTGACTTTTCAGGAAGCGCTTCCTTCAAGCCAGTAGGTAAAGCTTCTCATCTAAAAGGGGTCTGAGCCTTTACTAGCTTTTCTCTCTACAACGTCACAAGTGCTCATTATTTGGGTTCATTAGCAAGGCATTCTTACTAGGATCCTGAAATAACCAGTCTCCTGATCATGAACAAACATGATTCTTGTTTTCATGTCAAAATAATATTCTACTCAAAAGTGAACATTGGGAACAAAGTTACTGTTCCTGAAAACAGAGGAAACTTATGGGGTCATCAAAAATGATTACTGTCTTGTCAATGTAAAGATTATTCTAACATAAACAATAACAACAAACTCAGTTTGTAATTGGTTGTTTCTTTCCAGTATGCGATCTACGTTTCTGTTGCATGGAATATACCGAAATCTTCCTCATCCACAATGAAAAATGAAAAATCTTTGAGTTTTGGGTTGGTGGTTGCCAGTAGCAACAAATAATGGAAAATTGCCATCTGGCTTTTTGTTTAAAATGAGATTAGAATAATCAATTTAATAATGGATAGAGTACATGCTTACAAAAATAATCACTTGTCATGGCTTTAAAAAACTTTGGTATGAGACAAAAGCACACTGTACAAATATAATGCAAAGCAAACAAGCATCTACAACAATTTTTATTTTCATTACTAACTTTACATAAACTGGAGTGTATCTGTTCTCTTCATTTGCTTAGCTGTTCACATTCAATGTTTAATAATCAGGATGAAATCTACAGAGCAGTTGGTTTGCTACAGGCATTCAACTCCACTAATCATTTAGTGGGGAATGAGACATACAAAAAATCTTGAATATTGAATGCACTTTAGTCCTGTATATCATAGGAGAAGCAGTAGAAAGCGTCTGTTTTTAAAAAGGATAGGGGGAAAAAAAGCGGAATTAAATTCAATATCTACCGCTAATACTTTTAGTGTGCAAGGTGAATTTTTTTTGTAACAGAGTATTCTAAAGTTCCAAATTGTTCATTCACTTACAAGATAATTATATTTATCCCAATACTTCCGTGGGGGAGGGGAGAGTTCTGGAGTCCATAAAGGGGCTCTGGTCCAGCCCCTCCTCAAGAAACCATCTTTGGACATTGACTCTCTGGTGAGCTATCGGCCTGTCTCTAACCTCACATTTTTAGCGATGGTTATTGAACGGGTGGTGACTTGTCAGTTACAAGCACATCTGGACTGTATCCATTTTCTAGATCCTTTGCAGTTTGATTTTCATCTGGGTTATGGCACCGAGAGTGGGCTTGTGGCCTTGGTCGACGACCTATGAGTGGAACTGGATAAGGGTCATTTGACCCTGCTGGTTCTGCTCGATCTCTCAGCAACATTTGACACAGTGAATCCTGAGGTGTTCATGACCCACCTGTGGGATCTTGCTGGGGTGGTTTTGCAGTGTTTCCATTCCTTCCTAGCAGATAGATCTCAGCGAGTAGTCCTGGGAGATTGTACATCTCCCAGAGGTATTCTGTGTGGGCTCCTGCAGGGATCCATTCTATATCTCCTTTTATTCAATGTGTATTTATTTATTTATTTATTACAAATTCATACTACCTCACCCCCTCAGCTTGGGGTGGCTTACAATATAAAGTTAAAACATAAAAACAACAACAAAATACAACACCCAATATAAAACAAACAACAGTACCAAAACTAAAAATCCATCCCCCCACCCCAGCTCCTCACCCATCCCACCCCCTCCCTCATCAAATGCCTGCCGGAACAGCCAGGGCTTACAATTCTTCTGAAAGGAGGAAAGATCCGGGACAAGCAGACAGCTACCGGGAGAAAGTTCCACAGCCTCAGAGAGGCTGCCAAGAACACCCTCCACATTGTCACCACCTGACGTACACAGGGGACTTTGAGGAGGGCGGTCCCAGGCGACCACTGGGACTGATCCAGAACCTGGAGGACAAGGCGGCCTCACAGGTAAGTGGGACCTAGACTGTATAGAGCTTTATAGGTAAGAACCAACACCTTGAATCGGGCTTAGAACACTATAGGCAGCCAGTGCAGTGCATGTAGCACTGGTGTTATGTAATAACAGTGACCTGTCCCCATCGGGAGATGGGCTGCTGCATTCTGCACCAGTTTCAGTCTCCGAACCATCAGCATGGGTATCCCCATGTAAAGCGCGTTGCAGCAGTCCAGTCTTGAGGTGAAGGCATGGATGATGAAGGCGAGGTCAGAATCTGAGATATACAGCTGTAACCGCCATATCAGACGTAACTGACAAAATGTGGTCCTCACCACAGCTGCTACCTGAGCATCCAGGCAGAGCTGCAGATCAAGCAGCACCCCCAGACTATGAACCTGAGGGTTCAAGGAAAGGTGAACCCCATCAATGATGGGAGTCTCCACTACCCCCAGTCCCCCAGCCCTGCCTGACAGCATCACTTCCACCCTGTCAGGATTCAACTTCAGATGGCTCACCCTCATCCAGTCCCCTACAGTTGCCAAACACCACGTAAGCACTGACACTGCTGGGTCTTGGTCAGCTGAAAATGAGAGATAAAGTTGGGTGTCATCAGCATATTGATGACACCAAACATCAAACCCTCTCACGATCTCGCCTAAGAGCTGCATATACACGTTGAACAGGAGAGGGGACAAAATAGAGCCTTGCAGGACACTACACATGAGATCCCGGGGAGATGAAGAGAAATCCTCCAGAACCACACGCTGAGTTCTACCGGCAAGGGACGAGGGTATCCATTCAAGAATAGTTCCGCCCACCCCAGCTCAGTCCTGCAAGCGAGTCACCAGCATCTCATGGTCAATGGTATCAAAAGCAGCTGACACATCTAATAATACCAATAGGGCTGCATGGCCCTAGTCCAATTCCCAATAAAGATTATCGATCAAGGCCACAAGCTCAGTCTTAGTGCCATATCCCAGATGAAAGGTGGACTGTAAGGGATACAGAAAACCAATGTGGTCCAGATGCTCCTGAATCTGTCAGGTCACCACCCATTCAATAACCTTCCCTAAAAAGGGAAGGTTAGAGACTGGCCGATAGCTAGCAGGGGAGCCAACGTCAAGAGATGGCTTCTTGAGCAGAGGCCACAACACAGCTTCTTTAAGGCATCCCGGCACTCTGCCCTCCCAAAGGGAGGCATTGACCACCCCAGCCATCAATGGCCCTAAGGTCTCTCGGTTGGCCTTAACCATTCAGGACTGTTGCCTAGGCTCTTGAGTTGATAGGTCCCGGCTTGCGGCCTAAGTATAGTTACTCATATAGTTACACATATCAACATTTGCAGAGTGATGCATTAATGTTAGTTGCTTGATAATAGAGTGATTTGCTTTGAAGTAGAAGTTTTATATTTAGCGTTTATATATTTAGATGTTTGGTTTATACAAGAAGATTTTAGTTTGAAGAAGATTTTAGTTTGCAGAGCAGAAGGTTGCAGATTTCTGCAATAGAGTAAGTGGTTAGAAGCAGAAGTTAAAAGGAGTTGAGAACAACAAAAATTAGAGAACCTAGTACCATCTGGCAGGATAAGATGAGTTAGGGTGAGGTGACTTGGACCATCACCTCAAAAGATCTTATTTGTTCCAAACAAGAGTAACTGCAAGATTGTAACAATGGGTATTTTCAGACGTTAAGAGATCACAGTCAACCATGCTCAATTCCGGGCGGTGGCTGTGATTTCGGAACGTCTGTTGGGGGAAACGAATGTTTCCCCCCAGATGTTACCACGGCGTGGAATTACATTCACCACATGAGCAGCCGAAGCGGAGGGACCGGCAGCCAAAGCAGAGGGACCGGCAGCCGCCGCGTGTTGAATGTAATTCCACGCCGGGGTGAACCCCGGCGTCTCGTCTGGTCGGGTGCCACGGCCCAGGATCACCGACGGGATCCCGGGCCGTGGAGAATCCGGCCCGACGTGGCGGCCTCATTGGCCCCGCCACCCGCCTGTCTCCCCGGAGGGCAGGCGGCGGGGTGCGTGGAGAGGGCAGGGCCATGCGGCCGCACATTGCGCTGCGCGGCCCCACCCCCTCCCAGATTCCCCACCAGGATCCCCCCGGCATGTCTGATATGGCGTGATGGGGTGATCCCGGCGGGGAATGAATTGGGTGATTTCAGTATGGGGCCAACGGGCCCCGTAACATCTGAAATCACCCAATGTTGATTAGTTCCATTGACGTATGTGTGTGCGTCAATTGAATTTAGCCTTATTATTGGTTGAAATTACTTCAATATTATTGGGCCAAGTAATATCCTGGGTGGATAGGGGAGGAGAGTTGAAGTCTTTAAAAACCCAGGTAAAGAGGGGAGACCATCTTCAGCTTCATTTTTCCATGTTTTAATTTCTCCTTTCTACTTCCTGGTTATCCTTTGACCTCTTTGTTTTACACTTCTTGGTCTGGACCTGATCAACTTTTATATCCATCTGGGAGCTGGTCTCATTGAATCGAGGATAACTATAACTTAGCTTATTAAAGAATGAATAAAAGGCCAAGTGTAGTTTTTAGACCAGTACCAGATAACATTAATGAATATTGGCAGCAATTGTATGAGAGATCATTGCTTTTAAAAATATATGTTTTGATTGCTTGTATATCTATAATTGGAGTATTCATTTAAGCAAATGTTGACTCATCTTGGGGACTTTATTTGATAATCACACAAAATAAAACATCTGAATATTCCTCGATATTGTCCAATGTCTCTGTTTTAAATTAACTCATTAATAAGTCATTTATAATTTCCAAATATTCCAAATCAGAAATTTGCCTTCAAGAAAATTGATCAATTGTCCTGTTGGTAATAGGACAGGCACGACTCCAGTGTGCAAGTTGTGGCCCAAACAGCTCCAAGAACATCCTCCAGATCATCAGGCGAAGCCAAGGGAAAGTGATCCCATAAAACCAGACAAGGCAAAGCATCCATAACCTCTGGCTCTCCTACTGCATCAAATGCAGCGTCGAAGTCATGGTGAATGTCTGCGAGATAGTCAATAAATATGTCACAGCGAGCAGTAGATGACTCCACTTCCAGGCGGAGATAGGCTGGACTGACCAGACCTCTCACCACCTGGAAAAGCTCATCTGAACACAATTTCTCAGATGCTATGATGCCAGCAAAGAAACTCTTCTTCGCTGCCCACATAACCAAGGAATAGACTGGCAAACTGGCTCTGTGCTGAAATCTGTCATCTTCAGCATAAATATGGCACCACTGCCACTCTAACCACATCCCATACTGCTATCAGGTCAATGGCCTCAGTCAGCAAGGTGTTCCAGAGACCTACGAGGTCATCAAGTGAAAAGTCGTTGAGGTGGGCTGAGGAAGTACCCCAAGAGCATTCCAGAACCTTTCTGGTTCCATAAGTCTCCAGGGCTAAACCAACCGAATGGATCCTGCACACTCCCAGAGTCAGACGTGCTCCAGGACACAGGCCTGCAGGAGGTAATGATCTGTCCATGACAAGGGCAACAACGATATGTTCTCCACCAATGGATACCCTGTCTCAAGGCCAGTGCAAAAAACCCACCAAATCCAGAGTATGTCCGCTCTCGTGTGTCGTGCCACATAACTGAGACAAGCCCATGGTTTCCATGCTCCGCTCCTTGTAAACTGGCACTGGCATGTATGTTGAAGTCCCCCAATACTTATGCAGCTTCTGGGGGAGGTTGTGAGTAGATGGGGGGGGGGTTGTCATCAATATGCTGATGACACGCAACTATACCTCTCTTTTTCATCTGACCCAGGTCCTGCAGTCTCTATGCTTTCCCGGTATTTGGCGGTTGTGGCGGACTGGATGAGGTCTAGCCGATTGAAACTGAATCCCGACAAGAAAAGGTGATGCTTATTGGCAGGTCAGGAGATCTGGGTGAGGGGGGGATTACCTGTCATTGATGGGGTCCACCCTGTGTTGACATCTCAGGTGTGGAGCCTGGGAGTGCTCCTGGATCCTCGGCTGTGTCTGGATCTCCAGGTGTTGACTGTGACCAGGGGTGCTTTCCATCAGTTACATCTGGTGAGGCTGTTTTGCCCTTGTATCTTGGACTCTGACCTGGCCACTGTCATCCATGCATCTGTCACCTCAAGGCTAGACTACTGTAATGCGTTCTATGTGGGGCTGCCCATGGTGATGTTTCGGAAGCTGCAGCTGGTGCACGTTCTGGGCTGAGGGCAGCAAAATGATGTAGATGATGGTTCTGTGTAAAAACAGTTGGCTTGTACAAAGATGGTTAGAAAAAGGCATCTAAGAGTACAAAATGCTATTGGATTAGTGCTATATTTCACATATCAAAATGGGGGATCATATCATAGAACAGTAGAAATATGCAAGGAGTTAAGCAGCTGTCCAGCATGCTTTCAAAAATTCTGCAGCTAACAAGATCCAGGATGATGCCTGTGCTGATGCTTAGCATTCCTTGCTCATCATCTGGGTATTGCTGATTTAGTAGGAGTCTCAAAAGCACCTAATGTTGACTCAACTCAATTCCTGTAGAGCAATTGTAAGCCAACAATGAATGTTTTTGAAAAATCAACTGTCACATCAGGAAGAAGGATATGTGTCTTCATATTTATCATTATAACTATTAATCATTTATATAGCAATTTCAATATTCAAAGTGCTTTTTAATCCTTAGCTAGCTTACAACAACCTTGTGAGGTAGGTCATTACTAGGGGTGGGACCACCGGATCATCCGGTTTCCGATACTGCCGGTATTTTGGTGTACCGGAAGTATCGGATTATTCCGGTATATTGGGTCCGGTACCGGATCCCCCCGTGCCGGATTTTTTTACATTGCGGTCATTCAAATGAATGGCCACAATGTAAAACAAAAAAACCCAAAAAAACCAAATACTTTCCCTCCCTAAGTCCAGGCTGCACAGGTGGAAGTGGGGACACCCCCCACCCACCCTGCCCAGCCTGGATTTTAAAAAAAATACAAATTTCCCCTAAGTGCCTAGTGCGGGCTCCGGGTCGCCACCGGCGACCCAGAGCAACAGAGTCAGCACCAGCAGCAGGTAAGTAGTACTGGTACTGTACTGATCCCTGAGGTGGGGGTGGTTTAACACCCACCCCACCCCAGGGATCACCCTACCTCCCCACCCAGGGATCGCCTACCTTGAGCTCCGGGCGGCGGCGGTCCAGAGGCTTCAGCGCTTGCTGTGGCTGCCAGCTTCAGCACGCTACTAGGCCTTCTGGGGAACTTCTGTAAGTTCTCCAGAAGGCCTAGTAGCGTGCTGAAGCTGGCAGTCTCACAGCCAGCGCTGAAGCCACTGGACCGCCGCTGCCGCCACCTGGAGCTCAAGGTAGGCGATCCCTGGGTGGGGAGATAGGGTGATCACTGGGGTGGGGGGTGTTAAACCAACCACCCCCACCCCAGGGATCAGTACAGTACTGGTACTTACTTACCTGCTGCTGGTGCGGGCTCTGGATCGCTGGCGGTGGCCCGGAGCCCGCACTAGGGGGCTTAGGGGGGAAACTTTTATTTTTTTAAAAGTCCAGGCTAGGCAGGGTGGGTGGGTGGTGTCCCCCCTTCCACCCGCACAGTCTGGGAGGGGGAGGTTTTTTGTTTTTTCCATTGATTTCAATGGGGACAGTTCCCCATTGAAATCAATGGAAAAGATCCGGTACTGGTAAACCGGTCTTAATCCGGTAAGCCGGGTTTTTTAAATCCGGGAACCGGTAAAACCGGTACCCGGTATTTGCCCTGATGTCCCACCCCAGTCATTACTATTCACCATTTACAGCTGAGGATGTGAAGCTGAAAGATAAGCGACTTGCCGAAGACCACCCAGTGAATTCATGGCTAAGGCAGAAGTTGAACCCTGATCCCACATTTTTAAGTCCAACACCTGATCCTGTAGCATTATCCACCATAAGTAGATGCCAAGTCATGCCCTCTTTTCTCCCGGTCACATGGGTAACTCCCAAAAAGTTAAGTTGATGGCACAAATGTGACTGAGAGAAGAATTTCCATTCTTATGGAAATTATCAGCCAAGGGAAAAGACTCTCCAACTTGAGGGAAGTCATTAAAAGTTATCACATGCCCCCAACTCATTTTCAGTGGCAAAAGTTACTGCTACACAAAAAGATTGTTATTTCTATGAAAGCATTATTAATGCTGGGGATCAAGGCTGCATTTGTTTGCTGATGTTTGGTCCAGTCTTCGCAGCCAAACATTACTTCAAGAAGTTGCCTAAGTGTAGAAGTATGATATCCATATCCTGGGCTTTGATGTGAAATTATGAAATTATCAGCATTTTCTTCCCCTCCTTCTATGCAAACTTGTCTTTGCAACATTCTCCATATAGTAGGGCCAGACAGCATAAAGGTCATGGAACAGCTTCCATATGAGGAGAGGCTTGAAAGGTGAGGGCTCTTCAGCTTGGGGAAGAGACAACTGAGAGGGGATATGATCAAAGTTCATAAAATAATGAGTGGTGCAGAATGAGTAAATAGGAGGCAGTTATTTACCCTCTCAAATAGTACTGGAACTAGGGGACACTGCATGAAATTAACTGGCAGTAGATTTCAAACAAATAAAAGAAAGTTGGGGTTTTTTTCACTCAACGTACCATTTAATTGTGGAATTCGTTGCCAGAAGATGGTCAAGGGCTGGGTTTAAAAAAGGATTGGATAAGTTCTTGGAGGATAGGTTAATTAATGGCTATTAGCCAAGTAGGTTTGGGGAATGTGAACTCTTACTGTCAGGAGCTCGGAATGAACAGCAAGGAACGGATTTTCCCATTATGACCTGTTGGGTAATTCTTCCAAGTATTAAGATTGGCCACTGTTGGAGACAGGATGCTGGGCTCAATTGACCATATGTTTGACCCATATGGCACTTCTAATGTTCTTATGTTCTTAACATCTATGACATTTTACTGTGAAAAATCATCTAATAATTCCCATTTTTTCCAATTGTTTTGAACATTTTCATATTTAAACCTTTGTGGGAATAGAACGTTAGTAGTAATTCTGCCATCTCAGATTCAGAGTGGTAATAAGTGTGATGGGGGCCTGTTATGGCCCACCTGGGTAAGGGACATCCCATCATGTTTATTGACGGGCCACCAGATGTGGGCCTGGTTCTGCCCCGGCCTGGGTACGTGACAGGCCCAGATGTAATCCTCCTAGATGATTCCAGGTCAAGGCCCACCCAGGCAGGCCAACGCAGGCCATAGCAGACCCATTCATCTGCTTACAGATCCATCCCTGCCGGGAATCTGAGGCTGCCATAACAGGCAGCCATAGCTACCCGTGATTGGTTTCCATGGCTACCAGTCATGTCAGGGAGTGGAGCGCTGGGGGTACCCAGCCAAATGTCTGTTCCATTCCCCAATCAGGAGGGGGGGAGAGGAGGGCTCAACAGCAGGCCCAGTCAGGTGGATATTTAATCTGTGACCCAACCTGGTCACATTGTTGGGGGGCCACACAGACCCCCTCCCTCCAATGGCCCCCCAACAACACCAAGGGGGGGCCCAGCCAGCCCACCCCACACCTGATTCCACTCCATCACCCTCCACGCCCCCCATCCCTCAGGCCCCCAGCCACCTCAGAGCATCCCCGCATCCCCAGCCACCCAATCTCCAAGGTGAGCCGCCCCACATGCACAGGTAAGCAAAGGGAACAGGTGGTTGCCAACTGACACAGGGGAGGGGGGAAACAGGACATGGTACCCACCCGGCTATGAGGAAGGGCTGTAAGGTAGCACGGGAGGTGGTGATGGACACAGGGGGGCTAGGCATGGGAGCAATAGAATGGGGGCACAGTAAATGGATAACTGTTGCCTTTAATGCTGAGTGTCCAATCCACAGAAGCAACCACCCAACCCTGCAGTGGATCAGCTGGTGGAGGAAGGAGAGTCTGAGCCAGGCAGCTGACGGTCTAAGCGGGCAGAGGCTGCCAAGGCCCGCAGACTGCCAACCCCCGGTGGTGCCACAAAGAGGGGATGGGGAAGACCCTGAAAAATGTAACCCCAACCTCTGTAAATATCCCTCAAATAAAAATCATCAAGAGAAAGAGCATATCTGTCTGTCCTGGAGTCTGTATGGGGAATGCACTTGAAGTGAGGGAGCCAGCAACATACCACAGTGGTGGCCACTGCCAGGGAG
Source organism: Sphenodon punctatus (assembly GCA_003113815.1). Lineage (NCBI taxonomy): Eukaryota > Metazoa > Chordata > Lepidosauria > Sphenodontia > Sphenodontidae > Sphenodon > Sphenodon punctatus. The sequence continues at coordinate 179,619 of QEPC01003948.1, forward strand.
GCAGGTGCTAACAGGAGGGGGTAGCAAAAAAATTTTAAAAACTAAATAAATAATAGCTGCGGGGCCGGCAGGGCCGGTGGGGCCAGCAGCTCACACCGTGCCCAATCGAACAGGTGCAACCTGGAGGGCATGGCCAAGGGCACAGCTTGCTAGGTTAGGAAGGGATAGAGGGGAGGGATGAAACCATTCCCTGCAGAGACCCGGTAACTACCTTGAATAGGATGGAGAGGCATAAGGTAACAGGGATGATGGGTGACGAGGTGGAACATCATGCCTACACCAGCCCATCCCCACCAACAGGTGGTGGTCATGGTGAGGGGTGCCCAAGGGACCAAGGGCTACCACCACCCTGCCCACGACAGCCATCCATCGCCACAAGGACAGGTCAGGGTGCACAACAGGGTGCCATACCTCACAGTCACAGCGTGGTTGGAATGGTGGGTGAGAGCATGCACATACCACCATGGCCAATCAGGCCCCAGTACAGGGGATAGCACACAAGAGATCCTATGGGGTGTCCAGAGAACAAGTTGATTGAGTGCAACAATAGGCAGCTCTTCCATGGCATGGGAGATCCTGGACCCATGGTAGCACCAAACTGGCCAATGGACCGGGGTGGGGGTCCACACATCACCAGGAAAACAAGACAGAGGCAGGAGCAAAGGTAGGCAGCACAATGTATTGGTGCATGGTGTACAGGGATACCGAGCACTTGGAAGTGGGCAGCCCAGTCCCCAGCCATGTGGGCAACTATGCACCTGGAGAGTGCGTCACGGTTTTCTTCAGAGATCCCACTATGAACATGCTGGCACAGAGGCACAGGGCTCCGTCTCAGTACGGGGAGGGGGGAGAGAAGGGTTGTCAAAGGCCACCCCACCAGTCTCACAGATGTTACGGAGTACACAGGCTGCCAGGACGAGGATGGGGGGGTGTTGTAGTTTGAACTGGCTCCGGTTAAGCAGGAGGAACCACCTCAGCTTGAGCAGGCCAAAGGTCCTCTCCATCACACACCTCATGGAGGCCAGGCGTTGTTGAAGAGTACCCGATTGGGGGTGCAGGCAATGGGATAGGACCTCATCAGCCATGGGGTCAGAGGGTAGGCAGGATCCCCTATGACAGCCAGAGCCATGAAGACACCCCCAATCCTCCTGAACATGTTCAGGGCTATCTCCCCATCAAACATCCGGGCAAAGAATGGGGAGGAGCGCAGGATCCAAGCATTGTGGCTCCTCCCTGAGCGGCCTGTGCGCACATTGATGAACAGGCATCGGTGGGTTGCTAGGCACCACACTGCCATCACAACCCGCATACCTGGGAGTAGGGGGAAGATCATGTTGGTTTAGTTCCTGCGGAGATGAGGGCTGAGGATTTCGGTGATCCAGTTCAGCAGGGAGAAGGTCATCCAGAAGTGATCGATCCACTCGCGTCGATCCAGGTTGCAAGCATGTTCTCCCACCAGTCATTGCACTGTGACCGAGCCCAGGCCATCCGTCGCATGGCTAGGGTCACCTGACAGTCATACACGTTGAGGGGAAACCTGGAGAAGATGAAGCAGATGTGGCGCGATGCTGCAGTTCCCACCATTGCTTGGTTTCTGGCCGTGATGATCCTCACCCATCGAATTGTTGCCACATGGTGCAGGTTGGCTGCTTTATGGCAGCATAGGCCATGGGTATACCAGTGGAGGGTTGGGTGCAGGAGGTCAGCCATTTGCTCAAACACCTGCACCAGAATACCAAAACATGCTGCCAGGATGGCGATCAGGTCAGCCCATACGTGCGGGGTGCCCACTAAGGGCATTGTGCTCCCACCACCATGACCACGCCTCGTGAACCCAACCAAGCACCCAGTGACCACCCACTAGCCCCCACCATAAACCTAAACCTGTGCTCGGGTACCCTGAATCTGCTATTAGCCCTGTGTTGTCACCCCTCGCACACTCCCTCTCACCAGCAGGCACCACTCCATGCACTCAATGCCACTCCCCCACATGCCCCACGATCACACACCCTTCCATGCCTCTCTCACTCTCCACACATCCCCTCTACACTCCCTCTGCTCCCTCTATCACTCTCACTGCACTGGCTCTGCTCCACAACCACCGCAACCAACACGCCACACCCTGGCAGTAGATCCGGCTCCCTTATGTAGCCGGGTGATGGGTAGCTGGGCCTCAGTGGTTGGTGCAGTGCTTTGGGTGTGGACTGCACACCTGTTTGGGGTCTCCGCGGTACTTCCCCTGTGCACTGGGCACCCGCTGTATGCTAGGCCGCTGCATAGGCCTTCAGCAGGTGTCCGTACCGGTTACATCAAATCACCTTGCCTGCTCACTTCTACTGTGTCCAACCCCCCCGCCCCCAGCCATCAGAGCCTTTGCACCATATGGTGGGCATGTGATATGCCTCATGGGTCCCCCGTTCTCAGGATGGCTGTTGTCAGGTATGCAGCCGTTCCGCTGTGCTGTGAACAGCAAAGGTGGCCCCTTGATGGTTTCCTATTCCTTCCTCCCCCGGGCCCTGTGCATCCTCCCTGTGCCTTATTGAGCAGTGATGGGTCCTCCCTGTGTGTGGAATTGTGGTTCTCAGACCCACCGAGCCTGGGTGCTATCAACTGGTCAACCCTCCAGAGAGTTGCCTTCTGTGGCCCCATCCGAGCTCAGACACTGCAGCTCATCATCCACTTCAGTTGTACTCCGGCTCGCAGCCCTCATGCAGGCCATGTTCAGCCGTGGAACAGTCCATGGAACCGATCGCTTGGTAGGGGAGGAGTGGTCGGTGTGTGCCACCATGTTTCTGGGAACCCTGTGGTAATGCAGCGATGTCCAGCTGTTGGTGAGCGATCCCCCTTCCATGGGTGATGGCTTCAATCTCCCATCTCATTACATGTGACTGTTGGGGCACCCCTTTGGGGGTGTGGCGTGCTAGAGGTGTGCCATGGAGCTCAGTTTCATGCCCCTCTGCTGACCTGACCATGGGCGCCCACCCGCTGTTGTGCTGCCATGGGAACCCGGGGAGCTTGCTGCTGTTCGCCAGGTGGCTGGTCATCAGGGGTTCGGTCTGGCCATCCTGGTGGCCTGTATATGGTGAGCTGCTATGCCTGCATATTCCTGCATGCCCGTGGCTTTGCATGCCCTCGATCTGCTTGCCAGGACTGCCTTGGGGAGCTTGGCTTGCTTCCGCCTGATGTAGGTGGGGCCTTCCTGACTGGGCATCCCACAGTGCTGGAGAGGGCTGCCTTGAGAGCTGTGCTGAGCCATTCAGATGTCAAAGCAACTGCTGCCATGGGACACCCCCTCCTGTCCCACTTCATGGTGGATGCCCATATGCATACCCGTGGCTACCGCAAAGGTCTCTTCGCCTGGGATGGTGTTGTCCAGGGGCCCTTCTATCTCAAGCGCCTAGTGCCTGCACCGTGATTCGGCCATTGCTGCACCCTTCACCGTGGATCCCCCCCTCCCCATGATGGACCAGGACCATTGCTCCCCCTTGGCTGTGCTGATTGCTTCCTTTCACCTGAATGACCCATCCGCCTCCCCATCTGTCTCCTGTGGTGTGTTCCATGGGTGTACCTACAGCTGTTTTCCTGCCAGGTTTGACTGCCAAATCCTCGGACCCCATGGACCAGTTGTACTGTTCCTTCTGTGCACCCTGCAGTGATCAGGGGGGAGCACTGCAGGGTGCACAGGGTCCCTGGCATCTGCTATCCCTGGACGGTGTAGCATCATACATGTCCCTGTTCCAATAAAGGTTGGCCTTGCATAGCTGACTCTGTTCTCTTGCTGTGTCTCTGGGTCCATCCCTCTGGCTACTGTAGGTGCTGGTGTCCTGGGTGTGATTTGTGGGGGTCAGGCCTTGGGGTGATTGAAGTGTTGTTAGGGTGGTATGGTTTCTCTAATGACGGAACCTTGCCATCAGCATGCTGGGTGTGCTGCTGTTATGGCTATCCGGGGGAGAGGGGGGGACCTCAGAGCTCCGGCGCTGTGCAGTGTCCGTGCAGCTTGCAGGCTCTTGCAGCTCGTGGTTCTTATTTTCTGGGCATTACTGTACTGCAGGGACCTGGCTTTCACCCCCTTCATCTGGTCTGGGTGTTCAGGGTCCATGAATGGAGGGGCCATGGGGGTGTGGATGGGCACTGTACTGTTCTTTCGGAGATGCCCGTGCACCCCTGCACATACATATGGGAGGTGGTTCCTACCTCTACTGGGTGGGATGTTATGTGGTATGAACTCTTGGCTCTCTAGTGTGTGCTCCCTCTGCAGTCTGTCACTTCCTGCCACAGCTCCCCCTAGCTGTGTTCCCCTGGCTCTGTGAGCCCCATGGCATGTTTCAGGTCTTTGCTGTCTCCCACAGCAACCTTGCGCACAGCCAGCCGTGCATTGGGGCTGTGTGGTTGTGCTTGTCTCCAGGTGCCTGCTGTCATCACCCTCCATGCCACCTGTCTCTGTGGTCTGTCCCTGACTGCCTCTGACCCACCCCCTCTCAGGCGGTTTTGCTTGCTGCATAGGGCACGGTTCTTCCATCTCCCCATATGCTACTGTCCATTCCTATTGGCCTGGTCTCACTCTGGTTCTGACTCCATGGTGCGCTGTGCCTACCACCGCCTATCACATCCCCATTCCTACTCTTGCAGCCATGGAGGGGCGCCATGATCGAAGGGCTCTTGACCGTGAGTCTGGGTGACCCTCTGGGTGCGATCTGCCTCCCTGTGTGCTCCCTTGGGCTCCGCCACTGGGGCAGTGGCTGGAAGGGCCCATTGGGAATGGTTGGTCTGTTGTGAGCTTTCAGGTGGTGACCAGGGTGCTACCTCCTGCCATTGCAGGCTCCCCATCCCCAACTCCCGCTTCCTCTTCCCTTCTTGCTGCTGTGGTTGTGTTCCTGATGGTACTGTGGCTGGGGGAGATGACCGGTCAGCTCCAGCAGGCCGCTGCTGAGCTCTGTGCAGGGGCCTGGGTCTACCAGGAGATCCATGAGTTATCCGTGTGTTTGTCTGTCCTCCCCCGCCCCCCCCCCGTATGTGTGGGCTCCCTGGATGTTGTGACCTGTGGGCTTTCCTACTGGTGCGCTCCCTCTTCTTCTCTCCTTTAGTGCAGGCAATAATTAATGAGAGGACCAGGGAGCAGGAGGAGGTGATGATGATGCAGCTTCTCCTGCATGTGCTGCAGCATGTACAACTCTTGGACCATGCCCAGGCAGATCACTGAAGCCGGTTCCAGGGTTGTAGGCCCTACTGAGGGCTCAGATCTGCCCCACCTTGTAGCTACTCAGTTGTTGTTTGACGTGAGCCTGTTACTCTAGTTGGCTTATGAATAAAGTTTGGTTTGCTTGGTTTCCCCTGGTGTCTGTTGTCTCCTTCCCTTTGTTGTACCTGTCTCTGCGGGCCATGTCTGGTTGGTGTGGAGTGGTTGTCTGGCAGGGCATGGGCCCGTTGCTCTGTATTTCCTCCTCCCCATGGTTGTGCTTTGTATCTGTGGGTCCTCTTTGGCTTGGCCCCTTAGTACCCTGTAATTTGGGTCATACCCCCTCCGCTGTGTGTGTGGGTTCCTGTATCTCCCCTCCCTCCCTGCCATAGTGTGGGGCTCATCCTGAGTCCTGTGCATCCCTTCCCCATGCTTGTTGGGTTGATGATGCATTGCAGCTTCTTTGTGTTTATTGGGAGGCGTCTGTCCACTCTGTGCCCTCCAATCCTGGTTCTGGCTTGCGCTTTGGTGCCTGCCACCCTCAACCCAGATGTCCTGTTCCTGGCATGTTGTTCCTGGGTTTGGGGGGTTCTGTGGGTGGTGGTCCGTGCTGGGGGTGGTGGTGTGGTCCCCAACCATGTCGGGGCTCACCTGTTCTTCTCGGTCCCAGCCCCCCTCCCCCAGTTGGGGTCCGCTTTCTCCCTCGTCGTTCTGGGTTTCCCTGTGTACTTGTGTGCACTGTAGTGTGTGGGTGTGGTATGGATTCCAAGGGGTCTGTGGCGCCTGGCTGTCTGGCCTGTGTCTTGGGACTTGACTGGGGCTGCTTCTTTGTATCTCTTGACATTCTGGCTCCCTCATCCCCTGCCCGTTCGGAGTCTGACAGTGTAGGGGCGATGCTGTGTGCCGCAGCTTCATTTGCCCTCTTTTGGCCATGTTGTAACATCGCTGTGCTGGGCATGGGTTCCCCTCCGTTCAGTGTGTGCCGGCCCCTCCCCTTCTGTCTCACAACCCCCCACAGCAGTATCCATGTAAATGTCTCCCTGCTCAGCGCTCATGGGTGTTCGATGGGTGTGCTCACCCATCCATCCCCACCCATCTCCAACCACCTCCACCCATTGGGCCTGCGGCGCTGTCCGTGTAAAAACTGCCTTAGTTGTCAAATAATGCATTTTGAGAAGGGTGGCTGAGTTGGGAGACCACATCAGGAATCAAAAAAGCAAGACAACCAAATCAATTAGTTTTTATTCCATCTTTTAGCAAGCAGCCATCATGAACTGTCAAAACAGTCTTTTTCTTAGAGAGACTATTTCAAAGTTTATGGAAAAGTTAGATAACAAGGATGATGCTGGTGTTACACCAACCTGCCCTCCCGCCACACAAACAATCCTGAATTTTCTTTCCCAAAGAATATCGATTTAGTAGTTCTTATATATTCTCTACAGATATATTCTCTGCTATTAAAGCCCATGGTAAAACTCCATTAACTTTAATGATGGAGAATGTCCTGCCCATCAGACCAATGATCCAATTATGATCCTATCTTTGGCCAGTATGGATACTTCAGGGGAAGTGCATAAAAACAGAGCATATATGTAAGTGATCTAACACGTCATCTACTTTTAGCTTCTGGCAGTCAGAGGTTTCATCCCCTGACCATGTGAGCTGACCGCCATTGATGGACCCACCCACCCTTTATGAACTTATCTCTCTTTGAACCCAATTCATCTTCCTCCAGCACCGTGAAGAATACTCTATTTAGAAGTTACTCTTTGTTTAAGTTAGTTTTCACACCTCTATAGGCCTGCTGTTGTTTATCAGGAGAACAGACATTGCATACCTTCCAAAACAGATTTTTTGAGGGGTTTCACAAGGTTATCATTTCTGTAAGTTGATATTTCTTTTGTTTCCATCAAAGTTCCATGGATGAAACTTAAGTCAAAACTGAAGCAGCCTTCGGCAACACAAATTTCAAAGAGAACATGGTCAGACCAGACTGTAGTCTGGTTTCCCTCCAACGGGCCACTTTGAAAATTAGTACAGGCTCCAAGGGTCACACAGAAGTTGTGGGCGGAGATGTTTAGGGGGTTCACTCAGGAAGATGAGGGTCCAGAATCAGATGGTGAATTTGGGTCAATGCCTTGGATCTGTCTCCTGTCCTTGTGCACATGTCTTCGGCCCTTTTCAGGGCTGCAGGTGTGCTCCATGAGTGCCCTGCAACATGTATAATAAAATGTAACACCCATTTTATCAATGTTAGAGTGTCTGTGTGAAAATGGCCATAACCTCTGCTCCTTTACCCTAAGTTCAGTCTTTGGATCTTGGGGGTAGGAACTGGATCCAGGGGCCAGCCAAGAACTGGACAGGGGCCATATAAAAACTAGCGATGGGCTGCATTTGGCCCCTGAGCCTGAAGTTTGTCATCGTTGCTGTAGACTATCAAATCATTAAAAATAGGGATTGTAAAATTCATCCTTTCCTGCCTTGGTCATTTCTAGGTACCAGCAATGTGATTCAGTTGATTTTTTAGGATGTGATGTGAGTGACTTATAAGTGAAATGGACTTCAGTCTCTTAGACAGGTGCCAGCAACATCATTATTCCATCTATCTGTGATTTATCCTTATTGGTAATCGACCAGATGGCAGAGAGAGAGAGCTCTGCACTGCTAATCAAGTGACCTGAGCTGACAAAACATATTTTGGAGCTCGGGCCTGAGCAGGCAAATGTCCAGTGACTGGCAGGTGTCATTTATAATGTCTAAAATTTGCTCCCCCGCCCCACTCCCTGTTAATTTGGATAATTAAAAATGTCATTATCAAAGTAGAAGCAGCTATATGTTTTGAGTTGTGGGGTGGAGATAATCATTTTACACAGAAGCACACTAAGCAAGCCACACATTTCTGAAATTAACATAAAGGGAACTTCTAACGTCAAGCTGTCTTAAACATGCCCAGGTAACCATTTAGCTGCAACTTTGAAAGGAAAGCATCAAGAGCCATTACCAGCAGAGCACTCCACTTCAGGCCATTTGCAGGAGAGAGACCTTCACACATCTGTTACTGCCGGCGAAAGTGGTCAGCAGAAGCCTAGGTCATGGTGGAATTGCAGAATCCTCTCCGCAAAAGCTGAAGCCTTTGAGGGCTTTCCTCTCCTAATGGGAGTCTGAATGAAGAGACAAAGTGGTTCACTTGGGACCAACACACCAATCATACTCTCTCTTGAGTCTGAATGAAAGAAAACAACCCAGAGTCTACAAAATCAAAATTGGTCAAAAAATTGTCTTACTGTTCTTTTGTACCTCACAAGGCCCTGCATATGCCATTGTCCAATCGCCAATATACAGGATCTTCTGCATCTGCTGTAGCATCCAAGCCTGCCCTCCTCCACTTCTATCACATAGGACCTGGTGTGGCTATTATAGCACTAATTATCATAGAAATGTGACTGAAACCGCTTTGAACCAGGAAAGGATCAATTGTTCATCAGCTGACCCCAACATGCTTCACATGGCAGAAGGAAGTGAAGAACTTATATTGTTCCACTAATGGCTTGAAGGAGAGAGAGACAGAATTTAAAAATGGCAAAAACTGAGTACACCCAAAGAGTCTGAGGTAGCAGGCTCCTTCAAGTAAGTCTACTTCATGACTTTCATTTAACAAAAGCTTACAAATGGCATTATCAAATTGTATTGCTTGCTCTTATTACAGACTTCATTAATCTTCCTTTTTTATTTTATATTTTAATTTCAATGCTGCATGTTTCCTGTTTCCTATTCCTATATTTCCTGTTATTTTGATGAATCCATGGAACTGTGTTCTTTTTATCTTTTTTTTTTTAAGGTTATGATTTTTAAAAATGTAGTGTATTTAGGGGGGTGTCCTCTCGGGCTCTTTCTTCTTGACAATATTCCTATAAGATGATCCAACCATCCTTTACTACTCAGAAATCAGGAGAGTCTAGAAAGCAGACATGAGCAATGCAAGCTGGAAGTAGTGCTTATGGCCTAATATTGGTGTTGCTTTCATCATCTCCCTCTGCAAACTATGTCAGTCTTACTGAATATATAACATCCTTTTCAAGCAGTCACACTCAAAAATTGGTGGTGACAACTAAAGGAAACAAGAATAGTAGATTTTGTGTTTGTGGATATTTTTCACGTTTCGGCTAGCCCTCCAAATATTCAAATGATCTCTGCAACTGAAACAGATCTTTGATAATTCCCTTATTCAGTTATTTTGGTTCAGATACTTTGTTCATTTTGGTATTTCGGTTATTTTGGTTTGGTCACTTTTATTTTGGCTATTGCACATGCACAATACCATAATTACCAAACCAAAATATCCAACACAGATATCCAACAGGGTGGGACTGAGTATTTACTTTGCTGGATCCAAATCAAAGCAGGTGAATTTGTCATATACAGTATTCACTGTGAATATTCATTTCTGCTCTAGTGACAACCATTGGAGTAACAGCAATCTAAAGTGAAGGACAGCTGCTCTGTTTTGGCTCCGCCATATCATGAACCTAAACTATGAAACCGAGGGCTTGTTCTGCTCACTCATCTAGCTTCCAAGATGGCAGGAAGTAGGCTGTGGAACCCCCTCTTGGTGGAGGCCTGGGTGGCCCCGGATCTCCCCTCCTTCCATCATATCTGTAAAACCTGGCTGTTCCGCCTGGCTTTTGATAAATAAATAAATAAATAAATAATTTTTGATGAGGGAGATGGGGTGTAGGGGGGAGATGGGGAGGGATCGGTTTGGTTTTGTGCATTCTGTTTTTGTTGTATTTCTTGGTTTTATGGATTTTATGTGTTTTAACTTTGTAAGTCACCCCGGGCTGTTTGGAGCAGGAGAGACAGGGTAGTAAGTAAGTAAATAAGCGGTGCTAGAGGCCTGAAACTAAGGAAGGGGACTGTCTTTTGCAGTGCAGATTTGTGGTGGGGTGGCAGATCTATTCCCTCCTGCTTTTGCACCCATGATGAAAATGTCTGCTTGAATGTTGTAGCACTGCCACCAAGCAAGTATCCATTCAGCACCCTGTGGTGGCAGAATGGAAAGTTACTGAGAGAGAATCATATGCTGGCTATGTTCTTTAAACATTCACCAGTATCTGAACCATGACTTGCCCCAACCCATGCAAAAACAGGGCCTGCTAGAAATGGGTCCATAAAACACACCCACCATTTTTTTCTACTCCTGCTTAAACTACCAAGTCACACGCATTCCACAAAATGGAATCTCATGAGAAATATGAGTAAGTAGAAGGGACACCCCCCCACTAGCCCTAAGCGGGGGGGTGAGTTTGTGACCGCCCACCCCCGAGCAGGGTGCCGGACGGGGAGGGGGCAGGGGTTTCCTCTGCCCTCCCCTGCCTGCCTATTGAGCAACGGCACCGGGGGGGCCAATAGGAGGGAGAGGAGGGGCACCTGGGTAGGGGGCGTAGACGGGTATATTTACCTGTGCCGGCCAGGTGCCTCCTCCTCTCTACAATCCCGGCGGTCGCTCACAGAGGCTTTGCACGTGGAGTTGTTGTGGAGGTAGGAATCCCACGTGGAGCATTTAACTTTAAGGCCTTACTTTATTAAGGTAAAAGCCTAAAGCCCTGGTAGGGGCTGGTGGGGGTAGCACTGCAGGGGCAGGGAGTTTAAAGTACAAGGCCTGGTGCTCAAATTAAAGTACAAAGTACAAGCCCAGGTAGGGGGGAGTTACCCCCGCAGGGAATCCCCGCAGGAGCGCCACCGCTTAGCACCGCAGGGGCAGGGAGTTTAAAGTACAAGCCCCGGTGCTAACATTAAAGGACAAGCCCCGGTAGGGTCCCCCACAGGGAAGCCCCACAAGGAATCCCCACAGGAGCACCACCGCTCTAACTGGTGGCAGCGCTCAGTTTAAAAGGCAAGCCCCGGTGGGGGGGGGGACCCCCACAGGGAATCCCCGTGGGGGCAGGGATTTCCCCCACGTGCAGCATTCAGTTTAAAGTACAAGCCCCGGTAGGGGCGGGGGGGAACCCCCACAGGGAATCCCCGTGGGGGCAGGGATTTCCCCCACATGCAGCGCTCAGTTTAAAGTACAAGCCCCGGTAGGGGCGAGGCAGGTGAACCCCCACAGGGAAGCCCCATAGAGGCAGGGATTGCCCCCACATGGAGCACCACCGCTTTGACTGGTGACGGTGCTCAGTTTAAAGTACAAGCCCCGGTAGGGGTTGGGGGGAACCCCCGTAGAGGCAGGGACTGGCCCACGTGGAGCGCCACCGCTCTGACTGGTGGCGGCGCTCAGTTTAAAGTACAAGCCCTGGTAGGGGTAGGGGGGAACCCCCGTAGAGGCAGGTATTGCCCCACATGCAGCGCCACTGCTCTGACTGGCGGCGGCTCTCAGTTTAAAATGCAAGCCCCGGTGGGGGGGGGGAACATTTCAAAGCATCAGCAGGGGCAGCAACCCAAAGCCCGATTGGGGGTGAATCCCCATATCCCCGCAGGAGCGCCCCACACCTCACATGGGAGCATCACCGTGGTGCCCCCCCTTTCAAAGCCCCAGCAGGGGTGGTGGTGGGGGAATCAGAGCACCAAAGTTTGGGGAGGGGGGGAATCCCCGCACCTCGCACGGGAGCATCACCGCGCCGCCCTTCTCAAAGCCCCGGCAGGGGGAGCAAGCAGTTTAAATTTAAAACCCCGGTAGGGGCAAGGGGAATTCCCCTCATTGGACACCACCAGCAGTGGAGCCGCTGTGCTCAAATTTCGCTGGGGTGGGAATCCCATCTCGAGGGAGAGCCGACGCGCTCAAAAAGTTTCACACAACCCCTAAACACACCACTCCTACGTGAACGGAAGGGGCCGCGGTTTGAATTGAAGCCCTGGTAGGGGGCAGGGTGGTATCCCCCAGGGAAAATTCAAGGGGGAATCCCTTACGTGGAGTGTCAGCCCCCGCCAGTGGGGGCGGGGGAGTGGAAAGCCCCCATAGGATGCAGGTGGGCCCTCTTTCATTACATATCTACCAGACTTATTGTATTTGATTTTAAATCCCCCATTAACGGAGGCTCATCTTTGTTTCCAATAATAGTTACAGGGTCATCATGGCACCCACCAAGGCAGCGAAGGGTAGCAAGGGTGCCCAGACTGGCTGGGTCACTAGTGCCCAGACTCGAGGAAGCACTCAGCCCTCTTCCCCCTTGGGGGAGGGGGAATCTCCCCAGGTATGTGTTCCTCCCACTGTGGGGGCGGACAGGGGCCCGGAGCAGCAAGACAGCACACCCCGGTACACCGCGCAAGATGTCACGCAGATGATCGCCATTGCGCTACAGGCGGTGCAGGCTCAGAACGCAGGGCAATCAGTGCTACAGATGGTGCAAGCTCAGAATTCAGGGCAATCGGTGGGGGCTATTCCTCCCCTGAAGCAGCAATGGACTCGGAAGGGAACCCAGCAGGTGGAAGGCAGAGCAGGAGGTCCTGAGGCAGTAGGAGGGACCCAAGCAACACAACGGTCAACTGGAATGGTGGCGGTGCCCATTTACCAAGGTGAGGGTCCCATGGGGTCCACAGTCATCAGCGCTGTGGGGCCCGAGGGCCCAGGTGGATCGGTGAGGCTCGGGGGCCACATGCAGGGTTATAATGCAAACATGGCAGGGGTACAGGCAGTAGCAGGTCCCGGAGGGGGGGCCTGCCCAGGGGTCCTGTCACAGGTCGTTAATGCAAACATCGCACCTGGGCCGCAGGACATTAATGCAAACATTGCACCTGGGCCGCTGGACCTGGAACGGGCACAGCGGCAGTGCCCGTTACTGGGGTTGGGGTACAGGTTCCTCAGTGGTACTGGGAGAAAGCGGCCGTGTTGGCGTTAGATGCCAATGCGGCTGTCCCCGTGTGGGACACGACCGCAGTTTGTGCTGAGGCCCAGGTTACTTATGGGTGACCGGGTTTTACCCCGGGGCTACACGCCTACGCCATCCCAATCTCATTGCCCGGTGACCACTTGTCGTTAACAACCAAGGAGAAAATATGGAAAGGTAAGTTTCTCGATATCTTTATGCTATTGCATGGGGAGGAGCCGGGCGATGGCGGCGTGGAAGCGGACAAAGGGGAAAAGGGCAAGCACAAGAAACCTTTGGTACCCAGGACATGGGAAAACTGGTCCGCTTGTTATTTTATTTACATGGGGGGGTGTGGCTTACAAATTCCCAAGTAGGGCATGGCAGTTAATTCAGTATGCTGCAATTATCCAGAAGGCCTATAGTGATTTTGGGGGACTAGCCTGGCTGGAATACGATGAGATGTTTCATTGTAGGGCAGCATCTAACCCACACACCCGCTGGGACATTATTGATTATAATTTGCATTCCCAAATTATGGCCCCCCACCGCCCAGTGGCTGGCATCCGCACGGGGAGCGGTGTAGTGGTCCCGGGACCTTCAAGGGCATCTTCCGGGAGGCAGGTATGCTGGGCATACAATGCGAAGGGGTGTTTTCGTTCCCGATGCAAATACTCTCATTTCTGTTCCAGCTGTGGAGGTGGTCACCCCGCCTCGTCCTGCCGTAAAGGGCGCCCTGAATCAAGAAAGCAAAGGTTTGCTAACGGAGGCGTGAAGCAGGAACAGTTTGGGGGTGGGGGGACACACCAAGCTGGGTCTGGCGCCTACGCCAATAAAGCTTGAGGTTCTCCGCCAATTGCTGCAGCATTATCCGAATAGGGTAGATGCTGACTATTTGTGGCGGGGGTTTTCAGAGGGTTTTGAGATCCCGTACACAGGCCCGCGGGTGGATATGATCACTAAGAATCTGAAGTCTGTGCAGGGGATGGAAGGGGTAGTGGGGAAGAAAATACATAGGGAGATTGAGGCGGGGAGGGTAGCAGGTCCATATAACACCCCTCCTTTCTCTCCCCTGCATTGCTCCCCTCTAGGGATAGTGCCAAAAAAAGAACCCGGTGAATTCCATTTGATACACCATCTGTCCTACCCCAAAGGCAGCTCGGTTAATGATGGGATTGATCCCGTTTTGTGCTCGGTACAATATACATCGTTCAATGCAGCTGTGCGCACAGTGAGGGCATGTGGCAAGGGGGCACTAATGGGGAAGTGCGACATATAGTCGGCTTTCCGCCTCCTGCCTGTATCCCCAAGGGATTTCAACCTGTTGGGTTTTTCATTTAATGGTCAATTTTTCTATGATAAAGCCATGCCCATGGGCTGTGCCATTTCCTGTGTGGCATTTGAGCATTTCAGCATGATGCTGGAGTGGGCAGCTAAGGCCCGAGTGGGTTTAGCGTCCATATCACACTATCTCGATGCTTATCTCCTCTCGGGGCGGGCGGGTACCCAGGAATGCACCCATTTAATGGGTGTGTTTGCTACAGTGGCAGGAGAATTGGGCGTCCCACTGGCTGAGAACAAAACCGAGGGTCCGGCAACACGCATCTCCTTTTTACGGATAATTATTGATATGGTGTCTTGCACATCTAGTCTCCCACAAGACAAACTGGCCACATTGCAGGAATTGATCACAGACACTATGGCTGCCAAAAAGGTGATGCTGAGGGCACTTCAAACTTTACTGGGGCACCTCAACTTTGCATGTAGGGTTGTAGCCCCAGGTCGGGCGTTCTGTGCGTGGCTCGGCAGAGCAACTGTAGGGTTGTCATCTCCCCACCATCGCGTACGCATAACTAAGGGGATCAGGGAGGACCTTCGGGTCTGGCTGACATTCCTTCAGAACTACAATGGGATCTCCTTGTGGCGGGAGGTGCGTCTACTTGAAGCAGACATGAAGGTGGTATCCGACGCTGCTGGGGGATTGGCTTTGGAGTGTTCTTTCAGGGTAGCTGGTGCGCCCAATGCTGGTCGCTGGACTGGGCGGCCAGCAACATTGTCAGGGACATAACATTTCTAGAGCTCTTCCCACTACTGGTAGTGCTGGAACTCTGGGGCCATCGCTTCCGGGACTCTCATATACGCTTCTGGTCTGATAACCAGGCGGTGGTTCAAGTGATCAACCGCCAGTCCAGTAAGTCCAGCAGGGTTATGGTCCTGGTCTGCTGGTTTGTACTGAAGTGCCTCTCCATCAATATGTATTTTTCAGCCAAATATGTACCCAGTGTTCACAATGACATTGCTGATTCCCTATCTCGCTTTCAGATGGAGCGATTTCGTTCCCTGACGCCCAGTGCCAACATCACCCCAGAAGCGATGCCGGAGGCTTTGTGGAAGCTTGGGAACAAAGGATAGACAAGGGCGTTAGAGCCGCCGTGTCTGTCGGACTCTACGTGGTGAGCCTATGTGTCCGCACTTCAGGAATTCCGCAGCTTCCTCTCAGCCCATGGGTTTCAGGACTCTTGGCCCATCCCAACCTGTCAAGTGGAGTGGTTTGCGGCACACTTGAGTAGCCGTGGGTTGGCGCCCCGCACCATTCGGTGTCGTTTGGCAGCTATTGCCTTTTTCTCCAAGGCTCAGGGGGCTGCCAACCCGTGTGCGAGCTATCGCCTTCGCAGGGCTGTCGACGGGTGGGCCAGGGAGTGGGGCCATCAGAGGGATACTCGCCAACCAGTTTCTGTTGACACTCTGGCTCATTTGTCAGCAGAACTGCCCCGCATTTGCTCTTCCCCATACGACGGGTTACTTTTCAGAGCTGCCTTCTCAATAGCCTTTTTCGGGGCATTGCGCATTAGCGAGCTGGTGCCCTCATCACAGGGCAATCAGAGGGGGGTGGCCCTCGACATCAGGGATGTAACGTGTGCCCCTAACGCTATCATTATCACAATTCGGCATTCTAAGACCGACCAAGGGGGAGGGGCCACCACTTGATGCTGCACCGAGCCACGCTAGGGCTGGTATGCCCAGTGGCAGCAATGGCGGAATATTTGAATGTGTGTCCACCATTAGAAGGCACTCTCTTCATTCATTCTGGGGGAGCTAGATTGACAAAATTTCAATTTCAGGCTGTTTTTAAAAAAGGATTGGAAGCACTAGGAATGTCGCCTGCTAATTACGGGTCACACTCTTTCAGGATCGTAGCAGCGTCCACGGCAGCAGCAGGGGGCTTGGCATCAGAGCAGATCATGGCCATAGGCCAGTGGCGGTCTGGGGCTTATCGTGCCTACGTGAGGCCTTTCGGCCCCTCCGCAGTTGCCCCGTCATTGTTATAATATTTCTGTTGTCTTGCTTATCTGCAGGCGCTGACCGGTTGCCAAGTGTGTGGATCTGCAGGCATAGCATTGTGCGGTGGGCCGGACACTATGCAGCAAACTCTGGATTTGGTACCCAACTCGGTTGTGCGATGCACGCTCGCATCTATTGGATCGGGCGCAGCGGTTTGCGCTGGGACCAGCTGGTCCCGTTGCTACTCAGAAGGGCCAATCTATTCGGGCCACCCGCCATCCTGATCATCCATCTAGGAGAAAATGACCTAGGCTTGCGCAGCACATGGGAACTCACGGGCGCAATGAAGGTTGACATCTCTGGCTTGGCAGTGCATTGGCCACGAACAGTCATTTGGTGGTCCGATTTGCTTTCCCGCAGGGTTTGGCGGTATGCTACCGCACCAGGCAAGATCGAGCGTGCCAAACGCAAAATCAACAGGGTCATGTGGGCGTTCATAAGGTGCCTGGGGGGCACGGTGGTGCATCACAAAAGAATTGTGAGCCAGCATGCTGACCTCTTCCTACGCGATGGCGTACATTTATCGACGCAGGGGACCACTTTCTGGCTGGAAGACTTGCGGGAGGCCTTACATGTGCATTTTGGGGTACCTGTGTGGGGGAAAGGGGTGGAGTAGCGTTGCCTCCCCCCTTTTCATGGCGGTTAGCAGGGTAGGAACCATGCTGTGGTAAGGCTCCCTATGAGCTGAGGGGTCGCACTTGTACCCATTATCACTTGGGGAGCGGGGGGGTCTGAAGGCCGGGGCCCCAGACCAGGCTCGGAACGGCTGGTTTGGGGCTGATAACCCGGCTTGACCCAAGGGGAGGGTGAATTCGAAGGGTCGATTCACCCGGGCAGGGAGGGTGAGATTTAGCTCAACCCCCTTGGGCCTGTTTTCTTGTAGCATGGCTCCTCCCCGCTATTATTCACACAGGTTGTTAATATGGTTATATTCATATGTGTATGTTATGTTTTAATAAATTTGCGGCCAAGGCCTTGTAACCCCAGAGCATGTCTCTGTCTGTTCATGTGGGTGGTGCGGGCACAAAGAGGAGTAGCATAGCACTCAGATGGATGGTACCCAAACCACCACCAGCAGGGACAATGACGATGATGTTTGTAGAACATATGGATGTTTTTTATCCACTACTCTGGCTTTTACAAAAACCTGTTGTACTACCATACACTCATAGAGTTTAACCTTCCATCCATCAAAGTCAATGGGGGTGATCCCATGCCCCACGCATGCCCTACACATTCTACCCGCAAATTGCACACATCTTCATAGAGATTACATTGTGCCGTGCGGAACCCATGCAGGTCCCACATGGGTCCTAAGCAGATCCCACTTGGGATTGCAGCCAGTGACTCAGCTCCCATTGACTTTAATGGTAGAGGCTTGCAGCAACAGTTCACAATCATATAGTCAGGTTGGTGCCATCTTTACAGACTGAAGTGCTTTGCGTAGCCAACAATGAATGTCTCAGATTTTGAAATTCAAATCTGGAAAAACTCCCAGATTATACATCTGCTTCCCAAATATAAAACGCAAAGGCTAAGGTTTCCCAGGGATGCGGCACAGATGATTGGGTAACTTGCTAATAGCAGCAAACCATGGTACATTAGTTCTCTCTGTGAAAGATCAGTGGGAGGTATGACCCATCTGAGTCTCCCACATAATCCTAACAAAACTGCTAAAGAAGGAAACGATTTTATGGTGTAGCTGCTGCTAAGCCATGCACAGAATGTGTCTTAAATGGGAGGGCTATGTACGTCTAGAAGGAAAATTTGGCTGAGTGAGTTTAAGTAAATAACATATGAGCAAGTGACAGTGGAGGGTGGTGGCAGAATTCAAGACTTGGAATGAAGGCTTCAGGCAAACATGAATGAAAACTGTGGAGCAGCTTAGAGTTCAGGAATCCTTAGGAGAAGGGTGCAGATGTGCCATAAGGAAAGAGAAAGTTTGATATCTTCACTTGGGGATTTGTGCTTTTATTCTTCCAGTTAACACGATGGCTGTTTTATTCCTTTGAAGAGCCAGGTTAGCATTTCTGGCAGCCATACCAAGACCTACAGATATATCCTTCCATTATACTGCATTTAGGGGCTCCAGTTTTCTGGGTTTTGATCCAGAGTCTCTGGACTCCCAGAAAAGCCCGGATTTTTCTGGTCAGGCAGAGGCACCCAGAAATCAGAGCTTTCAGGAGCAGCAAAGGGGTGGCCATGTCAGAAAGGGGGTGGAACCATAGAACTTTCCTGCCCTCTTTCCAAGATGGTCATGACACTCTGTGAGGCAGGGTTATGTCAGAAATAGGCATGACAGCCCCTTTGCTTTTCCCCCTTGCCCCCTGCAGAGGATCATGACATCGCAATGCTCCATAAGGAGTGGGGTTACATTAGAAGGGGATGTGACAGTCTCTTTGCTCTGCCCTCACCAACATGGCCCCGTCACCTCCAGGTGGAAGCCTGGGAGGAGGTGATGACCCTAATTACATCAGGAAAAGCTCACTAATTCCACTCTGGGAAAGGGGTGTGTGTGTGTGTGTTAGAAGTTGGGTGAATTGAAATTTCAGCCTGGATTCTGTTTTTGATGGAACTGGTTGTTTCCATGTATTGGGCAAAATGTGGACCAGAATGTAATTCGATCCATGCTTCACCAGAACAATCAAAAAGATTTTGCTTCCTACTGCGCAAGTGTAAAATTGTGCTGGGCACACTGCATGTGTGCAAAATGGTGAAGATGCTAGGGCTCTTTCAATTCCCCCTTAAGTCAAAGTGGCTCTCTGGAAAGAGAGGACCTAGCATTACATTCACCCTGAAGGAACCTTAGGGCCAGATAATTTTAGAAGGAAAGATCTGGCTGCTGGAATTGTTATTAGCTTCTTTCTAAATAAGGCCCAATGCCAAGAAAATGGTTCATTTTGACCTTCTGCAACATGCGTGGGCTTTGTTTAAGAAATTTATAGAAAAATCATCTGCTCCTCTATGAACTATTGGATCCTCTTGGTAAAGCTAGATGCTAGCATGACTTCTTTACTGAACTGTTCATGAGGACGTTCTGCAATTATTGGAGCTGGAGGATGCTAACAAATAGACAACATCCCACTGGCATCCGTGTTCGGCCCATGCAGCCCCCACACAGTCCCCACTCACATGACTTATTGCAGCAAAACTAATAAATGGGCAGGTACTGTGCTCCACCATGTCTCCTCCCCCCCCCCATGGCTCACAGCCACGGCGAACTCTGGATACAGGAAGCCATCCCTGCTGTGTCTTTCTTCTGTTTTATTTAATTTTATTTAATTTTACTTATTACCTTTTGGAGTGCCTTTTTGGAGCACTCCAAAAGTGAAAGTAAACATTCAAAGCACCAGTGAGACTGAGAGTGGAGAGAGCACTTGCTCCTTGGATCACTCTAGGTGCTTCACCCAGGACACTATGGTCCTGGCAGACTGGTATGCGCGTGCACCCTAATAAGTGGGAAGTGACCATATGGGTGCACATTAACCCACATTTGCCTGCATTTGACTGTAAGGCAGGCTCGGGATTCTCCAGACCATGCCGTGAGTAGGGGCTGCAGGGCAGGTGGGTAGGGACTGTGGGAAATGTGGAGGTGAACATCTGGCAACCACCTGAAAAATGGGCAGGTGGACACACACCTGGTGGGGGCTACTTTCGACTATTGTCTCATTTGTATTCAGCCTAAAATGCTCCAGATTCTGAGTGGCCAGCTCACACTGGGTTCCTAAGGCATCAAACAAAATAATGAATTCCCAGAGTTGGAGCTAAAGGATTCATAATTGATCCACAATGATGCAATCTCTTTGATCAAGAACTTGAGCCTTGAGACTCGATCTGATGGCCACTGAACTCTGTGGAAAGGCTTTCACTGACACCAATGGGCTTTAGGTCTCATTTTCTGCAGTTTTATGTATACATAAAGAAAATAATATAAATTCCAGTGGCCTGGTCTTTCTCACCACTCTTGGCAGCGCCAAGGATTACTCTGTGAAAACTATTCACCCGGGTGGAATTAATTATTCATATCTGCTACAAGAAGTCAACAGGAATACACCAGGAGTTCTCTGCAGGGCCACAAGAACTATTAACAGAGTTGTTGAAAAGAAGAAAAGATTGATCTTGTTATAGAAACATTTCCATCTGTTTCAATGAGGATTTAATCTTTGCACCTGTAAGGAACAAGGAAGGTTCATCCCTATATCAGAAATGTGCTTTGTGGTCTATCATGGACTGTAGTGCCTGACACAAACTGTAGTGGATAACATATTGGTTTTAGTCTTGGGAGACTAGAGTGCAAATCTCATCATAGCCATGAACACAGTCGGTGGCTTTGGGCAAGTCACTGGGTGTCAACAAACATGATGCTGCCAGTTCAGCCTGTTTTGGCCCACCTGGGCCAGCGCCGAACCTGCACATCTGTTCTGGGCTTGCCAGATGTGGGCCTGGTTCAGAAACTGGTGGGGTAGGCAGCTGGGTTGGAAACGTGGACCCAGAAGGAACCGGGCCCATGGTCCAGATCCAAGAGCCACCCGGCAGGGCCAGAGTGGGCTGAACTGGGCAGGTGCATCCATTTTCATGCCAAGTGGGCCTGGGGTAAGGGGTTGCCATGGCAGCCAGCTATGGCTGCCATCATGGCAGGAGTGGAGTGTCATCCGCAGCCCGAGTGTGGAGCCAGACAGCCACGCATTGCTCCCCGCTCCCCTCTTCCCATCCAGGTCAGGCCACAGGAACATGTGCTCCATTACCTGAGCTGATCCAGTCAGGGGTGGTCCCCCTTCCCGGGGACGTACAGCCAACACTGGGGCTGCATGTTTGTTAGAACCCATTGTCCCTTAGCCTCAGTTCCTCATCTGTAAAATGGGAATAATATTGATCTACTTCACAGAGTTGTAGTGATAAACTAGATGAGGACTGTAACTACTCTGAACACTGGATGTGCCATATAAATTATTAATACATTTATTGCCATGTGTAACTGGGCAGACCCGGGATCGGCAAATCCTTGCTAGCTGAGACCCCCTCCAAAGCCAGCCCAACTGGGAATTAGCTCTGTTTAGTTCAACATTTATCAATAGTCTCAGGCTTCAGCCTTTCATAGTCCATGTAAGTCTCACAGCAGTATTATCAATAGGGCTAAGAATTTGTCATGGTCATGACAAAAGTCAAGTTTTTAGTGACTTTTGCCTCCCTCTGTGACTTTTGAGATCTTCCCATGACTTTTGTGATTTTCCAAAGTTTTTCGAGATTTACCCCAAACTGAAGAGCAGAGCCGGCAAGAAGCTGGTGAGAAGAGCACGCGCAATGGTGCTTAGAAAATCCACAGTGTCTCCCTGGAGCTTCAAACCCCTCCCTGGCTGTGGAGATGTGGCAGCATGGGAAGAAGCTGGTGAGAATAGCACACTGGGCACCACCGGGTAAAGCCACGGCCTCTCCCTGGAGCTCCAAACCCCTCCTCAGTGTTGTTTCTTGTGGAGGGCGGAGCTTTGGGCTTGGTCAAGTGGCAGCATGGCATGGTGTGGTGGCGGGATCAGAGGCACAGAACGTTACAGTTGTCAGAGCTTCAAAAGGCACCCAGGAGCAGACAGCAGCATTTCCTCTGCTTTTATTCCCTGCTTGGTCTTACAATCTAAGCCTGGGGCTTTCAAAGGGCTTTACAGTCCCTGGGTTTACAATCTAAGGGGTGGGGGTGTTTTCTTCCTTCTTCTATTCTGTGCTGGGTGGGTTACAATCTGTGCTGGGGAGGGGTTACAATCGAATCCCTGGGTTTACAATCTAAAGGGGGGGGGGGGTTACAAAATACAATATTGAAAAAAAGTTTTAGAAAATTACCCATGAATTTTCCATGACTTTTTTTCTCGTTCCTGCCATGACCAACTCATGACTTTTAAAGAAAATTTCCATGACAAATTTGTAGCCCTAATTATCAGCAATATCAACAGCGTCACTAACACCGGGAATGCAACCCCTCTGGAAATCCCAACCCTACCTATCCCCAAGTCCAGCCAGGCTCCAGTTCTCTGGCTTGCAATAGCCCCTTATGGAGCCTGCAGGAGAATCTTCAGTGTCCAACTCTCAGTGTCTCTGGTTCTCCAGGTCGAACCTAGTCCTGGGTCTCATCCTTTTTAGCCCAATACTGAGCTCCCAGGCTGCATGCAGACCTCAACCCTGCCCAAAGCCCAGGGGCCTTACAAGCAGCCCACAGTACTCCTATCAGAGTTGTCTTCAGGACCTTGGAGAGCATAGAGGCTGGTCACTGGCAGTCAGCCTAGCCTGGTTCAGGACCCTGGAGAGCATAAAGGTTGGAGAGGCAGAGAGCACCTCTCAGGTCTGCTACCAGACCTAGACTGAAGCGTCCTCAGGTTTCCCTCTATTTTATACAGCCCAAAGGGGCATGACTAGCCCTTCAGGCCTCCAGTCCTTAAAGGGCCAGTACTCTACCACACTCCCAACTGTTTTGATCTGGTTCTACCAGCTGCTTCAGGGCTGGTGTTGCCATGCCCCACACCAGCATCACCCACCTGGTGCGTAGCTCTTAAAGGGGCAGAAGCCCAGCAAGGCTACGCCCTGCTGCACCATTGTTGAAAGTTTCTTCTTACAAAGGCAAGAGATTGGGCCCTACAAAAATGAGGTGTATTGACAGGCTATATAAATAAGGTAGACAAGATCATCGCAAGCTCTATCAAAATCTATGCCAGTATTATTTTTATTCTACCACCCATTATTTTAAAAAGAAAACACTGGGGCTGATCCTAAGCCCCCATGCACCCGCACATGCACGCAGTTATCATGCAACACTATGTGCGGGCAATGGTGGTGCATGAAGTTACTGTGCAGGTGTGTGTGTGTGCACAGGATCTGTGGGACTTGAGATCCGCCCCACTGGAATATATTTGGGAAAGGTTTATTAGCATGTTCTCCATGCAATGAAGTACTCTCTCCAGAACATCTGCTCTATTCCTTTAATGTTAATTCTTAATGTATCAGAAGTGCTTAAGATTGATAAAATTTAATGGGCCCTTGGGTACTAGTTCTTTGGGGTACCAGAATTCCCTAACGTCCTGGAAAATCATATATTTTCAATATCTGTTCACATTCAAAATGATGAATGTGTAATCCGCCCCAAGCTGCTGTGTCAGGAGGGGTGGGGTATCATGTTTTTATAAATAAATAATCTATAGGAGACATTGGACATTAATTTTCAGAATCCTAAAAGGGGTGAGCCAGAGATTTTTTTTAATCAGGCCCAAATGTAATCTCTTTTTAAATGATCCTAGTTAAGTGTGTTTCGAATATACATACTTGTAAGATTTGGTAGTCTTTTAACAATGGACCAATAAAAGATGGTACAACAAGATCACAGATCAATAGTCTAATGCAATGAATTCCATGAGTGAGAAATCTACTGGGCATAGAATTAGTACCTATTTGAATCCTAAATGTAATATACAGAATACGTCCATAAGAAAAGTATTATGACACAGTAATTTGGCCATGAGAGGGTAATTGACTTAAGATATGCTGATAAAGATCGATTGCAAAGGTTTGGAGTTCTGACACCAACAAAGTTACAATGACATTAGCACAAAGAGAGAGACACAAATCCATTATAAAGATACAATCAAATATTCAAAAAAGCCTGGCATGCTCATTACTTATTCATGCTAATACAAGTATATTAAGAAATCTAAACAGTGTTAGCGCTCAATCACTCACAAACCAAATGAGGTTTTGCATTTATCAGCCACCCGTCATCAGGACCTAACATTAGCTGTACAAAGGTGGTAATATGACATAACTGGAGATATTTATATCAGGCTACACAGACTGAGAGATACAGTAGGATTTATTAAACTGAGTAATGCCTTTACATTCAGTGCAGCAATAAAAGAAATAACTGTGCAGAAGTCATTTCACCAGACAATAAGATTTACCTTTGTAATCGCTAAAAGATGCCATATCTGTTTTCAAAGATTCCTGTCAGTTTTCCAGACCTTGATAAACATTTTCAGTTTAATTTTACAACTTAAAACAGGTGCAGAAAAAAAAAAGACAAGGGGGATTCTGAAATTCAAGCTGGTCGGCACAACATTGGTCTTTCTCAGTTTAGCGCTTTTTTCTGTGAGACTAGTTAAAGAACAACCAAGGTTAATTTAGACTCAAATGGAATTTTATAAGTTTAATAAAACTTCCTCTGCATTGCACTTGAATCACAAATGGCTTCATCATGTAACGACTCAAACCCCAGACAATGAGTTGCAGGTACCCAATAGGTTTACTTCTGAGATCAAGTGAAGTATCAGTTTAATATCCAATATGACTGTAGGCTGCCCTTATGAACTCAATAATCTAATAAGTCTTTTCCTTCTCTACTATGATAGTATGTAGCCATCTTTCTGAAGTATATTATTCTTGTCACACTATTTAGTTGGCCTCTAACTCTAGCACTGCTCAGGATGCTTTTGAGTAGCTCTTTTGCAATTGGTGTGTTTTGTTCTGGTAATATTTTCGCTGTGAATTTTAGAAGAAAATGAACAGCCAATAAACACATCAATTCAGAATTTTGAATAAACACCCCAGTGCTTTTTGTTGCAGATGGATAGTCCATTTTTTACATCCATAGTCCAAGCCATTTAAAAAGATGTTGGTTTTATATAAAGTGCTGTTGCCATGTTGGTCCCAATGAAGACAAAGTACTTTGGATGATATATTTTTTGGGCTCAATCAAATTTACAGATACCATCCGAACCCCAAAGATTTTGTCATTTCTCTTTCTGTGTCCTTCCCAATTCCAAAAGTATTGCAATAACTAGGGGCGAGCAGAAGGGAACTCGTTCATTTTCGTTTCCCCTTTCATTTTCAAAAATTAATTTGTTTTCATTGCCCCAGCAGAGCAGAAATGGTGCCCCAAGACTGACAAGGCTTCAAGTGATTCAGAACACCCCATGGAGGCTGAATATCAGACAGAGACTAGCAGACAGCAGGTGGTCACTGAGACGCAGCAGGGACTGGCAGAGGAGACTTGCTGTCCAAAGTATGTTGGGCTTCAACTTGCAAAGAACGCCCTGGGGGAGAAGATATTTTATTATTTATTTATTTAATCAAATTGTATGCCGCCCTTCCCATAGACTCAGGGCAGCTCACTGAGAGAATCACTCACAATCATGACTCAGACCAGCAGCAGCAGCAGCAGCAGAAGCAGTGGTAGAAGGCCAGAAGAGCAACAGACACTAGCTTCAGCATAGACAGATACCCCAAAGTGTGTCAGGGCATCGACTTGCAGAGATCATCCCAGAGAGGCAGGAGATATGTGGGAGTGAGAGGCATAAGGGCAGCAGCAGCAACAGCAGCAACAAGAGGCAGGCAGAGGAGCAGCAGGCATGTGCAGAAGGGACCTCATCCATTTTCGTTTCACCTTTCTTTCTTGTTTTTAAAAGTTCATTTGTTTTCATTTTCATTTGTTTCTGAATTCATTCGTTTTTGTTTCCAAGTTACTAAAACGAATGGGGCTTCATTTGTTTTGGGTACTAAACAAAATGAAAAAGAATTGCACTCCCCTAGCAATAACTAATCACTGTTCCTGATCAAATGATGACAGCATGCAACTGTTAACTGATAACAGAAAGAACTGGGTTTTATATCCAAAATATGGGACCCAGAGCTAAATGACTGGCTCCTGAAGTGAACCTGGAAACTACAGACTGATAAGCCTGACATCAGTATCAGGCAAACTGATGGAGATCACTGTTAAAACAGAATTACTATGCATATTGACAAGCATGATTTGATGGGTAAAAATTAAAACGGTATGGCTTTAGCAAAGGGAAATCATGCCTCATTAGAAAACCTATTAGAATTTTATGAGAATGTCAACAAGTATGTGGATAGGGGTGATCCAGTTGATATAGTAAATTTGGATTTTCAAAAATCATTTAAAAAGGTCCCTTACCAGAGCCTCTTGAGCAAACTAAGTAGTCATGGGCTAACAGGAAGAGTCCTGTCGAGGATTGGTAGGCTGCTCAAAAGATAGAAAACAAAGAGTAGGAATAAATGGCCATTTTTCAAGTTGGAGAGAGGTAGATAGTGGGGTGTCTCAACGGACACTACTGGGGTCATTATTGTTTAACATCTTCATTAACAATCTGAGGAAAGGGGTAAAGAGTAAGGTGTTTACATTTGCAGATGACACCATTTAAGATAGTTAAGACCCATGCAGACTGTGAGGAACTACAGAGGGCTTTTGTATGATTAGGTGAATGGTCATTAAAATGGCAACTGAAATTCAGTAAGCCTGATCCCAAACTCCATGGAACTGTGCGCACAGAGAGCCATGCACACGTCATGCAGTTCCCTATTGTGGGCAAATGGATTCCCACAGTTCCTGGGTGCATGTGCACGCACACATACGATGCACAGGGTTTGGGATCGGGCGGACTGTTGGTAAGTGCAAGGTGATACACACAGGGAAAATTATCCTCACTAGACATACATGATGCAAGGTTCTAATCTGGGTGTAGCCACTCAGGAAAAGGATCTTGGAGTCATTGCGGGTAGTTCCTTGAAGACATCAGCTCAGTGCGCGGCAGTCATCAAAAAGGAAAACCGAATGCTAGGCATTATTGCCAAAGGAATAGAAAATAAAAGGGGAAATATCATAATGCTTCTGTACAAATCTTTGGTACAACCCCACCTTGAATATTGTGTGCAGTTCTGGTCGTCCCATCTCAGGAAAGATCTAATAGAACTGGAGAAGGTTCAGAGAAGGGCAACAAGGATGATAGAAGGGATGGATAAATTCCATATGAGGATACGATCAACAGGTTAGGGCTCTTTAGCTTGGAGCAGAGGTGATTAAGGAGGGATGTGATAGAAGTTTATAAAATCATGAGTGGCATGGAGAAAGTAAATAGGGAACTGTTGTTTGGCCTTTACCACAATAAGAGAACAAGGGGACACTCTCTGAAGTTAAATTGGCAACAGATTTCAAATGAACAAAAGGAAGTACTTTTTCACAAAGCAGACAATACAGTTGTGGAACTCTTTGCTAGAGGAGGCTGTGAAAGCCAGCAGCATAAGTAGCTTCAAACGGAAATTGGATAAATTCTTAGCAGATAGAGCCATAAACACCTACTAGGCCCTTTTCACACAGACACTCTAACACCGATAAAATGGTTGTTACATTTTATTATACATGTTGCTGGGCTGCAGGTAGTGCTTTATGGGTGTCCTGCAACATGTATAATAAAATGTAACATCCATTTTATCAGTGTTAGAGTGTCTGTGTGAAAAGGGCCTAGTTGGGGATTAAACCCCTGGCTACCAGTAGTTGGGAACAGTCAGCAGGAGATGGGTCACACCTTCACCTGTACACTATTGTCACTTGAGCTACTGGAGACAGTTAGAGACAGATTGCTGGGCTAGATGGACCACTGGTCTGACCGAGCACGGCACTTCTTATGTTCTAATTATTTTTGGAAAATGTTTGAAACTCTGTCAATTTCCATTTCATGTTTTGCTTGTAAAGGAAATACATTCAATGTTTGAAATGTTTATGAAAAGGCAAATGCTTCTGTGCTCGCAAGAAATTTTGTGTTGCCAAAAGTAGAAAATTTCAGTATTCAGCTCATTTTAGTGGGTGAAAAAAGTGTCATTGTTTGGCAACCAAAATTTTTCACAAATAGGCAAAGACATGAGAAAAATAGACTTTTTCCAAATAAAGAAACACAGAAATCAATATCTTTTTTGTGTGCTAAATTATTATTAAATAATAATCCATGGGGGGGGGGTGAAAAAACTTCTAAACTGGACCTATACAATAATTGTTTTTTTACTTGTAGACATCTTAATGTTTCAAAAACTTACGGGTTTATTAGGAAACACAATCCCTTCTCCCTTCTAATAATCTAAAACTGAGTATACATATCAAAAGTAGGATCAAGTATTTCTTGCATTAAATGCCTTCTAGTACAAGGACATACGTATATCTGCAAAGAATGTTTACAGTAGCTTTGCAATAGCTCTTGAGTAAGGTATCATTTTGGTTTGATCCCCATGACATGTCATTTATAAACTGTGACTGATAAATTCAATGCCTCTGAAATCAGATAAAACATTGATAAATGACTTCTTTGTGAGCAAGTTGCAATAGCTACTCCTGTCCACACTTAGCCACCCAGCTGCAATCAGCACCATTTTGTTTAATCAACCGTTCAGACAACAAAGCATTTGAAAGCTATCACGCCATTAAGAGATGGGAAGATATTTGTTTCCTGAAGGATACTTTACGACAGAAAACCACAAAAACTAAACTCTTGTTTTTCTACAGCAGGTTTTATACCTTTAGTACAAACTGGAAAAAGTCAAACCATTATATATAAACAAAGAACTTTTAGTTTATGAGCCTTTTTTGTGTTTTAGTGGCAATAATGTCTGGTGGCGATAATGACAACATGTGGAAATGACTCTGGCTGTATGAACAATACAACCCTCTAGCTTTTTGGTGCAAGTACTGTCCCTGAGCACTGGTGTAAGTTTCATTCATTTCAGTAGAATTCACACTGGTACTAAGGGCTAGTGCCAGCACTAAGCGACTGAAGGGTCCTGCTGCAAAATGCACCTTGTGGAGTTTGCTTGGATGTTAATGCTATCCCCCTTAAATGAAAATGAGGATGGGACACAGTGCAGGATAATGAGAAGCACTTCAGAAAAGAGTTGGCCACTTGGAATGATTCAAGCCAGCAAGGCCTAATAATTTGTACCCAACAACCCTGAAAAAGTTAGCTGAAGAGATCTCAGAGCCATTAGTAGGCATGGGCGAACAGATCGCGGTTCGTGTTCGGCCGTTCGGTTCGGCCGCGATCGGTTCGTGCGTTCGCGTTCGGCCGTTCGGTTCGGCCGCGTTCGGTTCGTGTGTTCGTGTTCGGTCGTTCGGTCGTACCTCGCGTTCGTGTTCGCCCGTTCGGTTCGGCCGTTCGTGTGTCGGCCGTTCGTGTTCGGTTGTTCGGGCAGGTCGTACGTTCGTGTTCGGCCGTTCGGTTCGTTCGCCATCGGGTTTTGCGTTCGTGTTCGGTCGTTCGGTGTTCGGGTGGTTCGCGCGTTCGCGTTCGGCTGTTCGGCCCGAAAAAACCAATGTTTTTTAATATATAATTTTTTTAAATTTTTTTATTGAATTTTTTTATCAAATATTTATATCTCTACACTAATAACTAACTAACTACCTAACTAATAAATGTATTCTAAATGCTATGAATAACTCCAACAAAGCAAACCCTAAAGCTGAATCACAGAAAAAACAGTAAACTCACATCAGTAAACCTTAAACTAAACTACTCAAACAAAAATGTATCGACCTAATCCATCTATCTACCTATGAATTGAATATATGGGATGGGGGTTAGGGGGGCAATCACAAACAAGACAAGGAGGGGTACAAAACTGAAATGAAACCTAAATCAATCTATAAATTAATAATATATACTACTACTCTAATGAATCAAAAAAACAGGGGAAGGGAATGGGGAGGGAATATTCAATGGAGGGGGGAGGGAAGGAGGAAGATTGAAGATTGAACACAGGGAGGGATAAAAACAAAAAATAACAACTAAATCTATCAAAGCTAATGTAAATAAATGAGAATATGGGGGTAGATGGGTTGGATGGGTGAAATAGGAGGAGGATGGCAATGGATTGGGGAGCTGGAAAATGCTGGGTGAGGGAGCCTTCTGAAACGCCTGCTGCTCAGGAACAGTGACTAGCTCAGAAGGTATTGGGAAGGGGGGAGGCAGACAGTTTTGTTTCTTGCTGCGCCCGCCTCAAATCAGCCCCATTGGCTCCGTGCAGCCTAGCCCGTGGCCAATCATAGACTGCCAAGCCAGTGGTCTGAGGCGAAAAGAGATGGTGATTCATCAGGCTGGCTGCTACTCCAAGCCACTCTCCACCCTCCACCCCTGGTGCCTGGAAGTCTGCTCCTAGCTGAGTCAAATGACTTCCCCCTCCCTGCTACATTTGGCCTTCCAGTGACCTGACAGAAGACCATGTTTTAGCCACCCGAACACAACCGAACGCGATTCGAATTGAACGAACTGTTCGGCCATTTCGTAGTTCGGTGTTCGGTTCCGTTCGGTGTGTTCGGCCATTTCGTAGTTCGGTGTTCGGTTCGGTTCGGTGTGTTCGCCATTTCGGTGTTCGGTGTTCGGTGTTCGGTCCGTTCGGTGCGTTCGTGTTCGTGTTCGTGTTCGGTTGTCCGAACAGGCCGAGTTCGGGCCGAACACCGAACTACCGAACCGCGTTCGCCCATCCCTAGCCATTAGCTATAATATGTGAGAACTCATGGAGAACTGGGGAGGTCTGAGAGGATCAGAGAGGAGCAAAAACACAGTTCCTATGTTTTAAGAAGGAAGGAAAGAAGGACCAAAGGATAAAACTAAAATGAGTAGTAAATTTACTGCCCCAAAGTAATACCCGCAGTTTCGGGCAGCATTCGCACACACATGTGGGTACCCAAAAGGCTGCCCGAAATTGTGATTGCCCAGGAGTTGTACAATAAAAATAAATAGATGTGCAAACAGGGTGGAGCCCTGGCAGGCAGGGGGCTTCTCATGCTGGAGGGAGAGGTATGGGGGGCAGTTCCATGCACTGGGGGCAGCAGGAGGTATGGGAGGGTGTATCCATACCAGTCGACTTAAGTTTCTTTCTTCCCCAGCCACCATGACACCCTCCTTGCCTGTGGGAATGGTAGCTGACTCAGGGCTTCTGGGAGATGTAGTTCCCAGGAAAACAACATCAGCCATTTCCTAAAGGCCAGAGTCAGTGACTGGGGGCTTCTAGGAAGTGCAGCTGGGGGAGGAAAGAAGCTAAAGTTGGCCAGAATGGAGACACTGCCCCACCCCACTTGGACCTCCAACTGCATAGAGACACCCCCGTGCACCTTGCATGTTTCCCCCCTCGCATGTGTCTTTGGGTTTGTTTGTTTTTACTAAATCTAAAGTGAGTAGGGGTGCGTATGTAGTTTTTGTTATTACAATAACAATTTTTTTAATTGTCATTTTCACTTTCGTTATTGCAATAACAAAAATGACAACCAAGAATAACGACAATGATAATGAAAATGAAAATGTCATTATCATTGTTGTTAATATTAGTGCTGTGGCAGTTGGGTTTTGGAGGGAAAATGTGGAGAGGGGAGGAGGGAGCAGACATCTCTGAGCCCTAAGCAGGGCTGAACTCTTGAACTGTGCATGTGTTGGGAGGAGCGAGCAGCTCAGCAGTATCTGATGGACATATCATTGGCCAATGAGCAGTGCAAGCAGGCCCCAGCAGTCTCATGGCACTCTGTGTTTGCTCAGTGCCTGCTGCCTCCCACAAACAATCAGTGGGGCTCTGGGGCACTGCAACCCTTTATAATGGGAGGGCCAGGCTTTTTTTCTCCGTTCTGTGAGAGCTCTGCTTGTCAGGTTGTGTTTACAGAATGGTGGTGCTTGCACATAAAAAATCCTCCCTAGCCCTCATTCCATTACCAATACCTTTCCTTCCTCATAACCTACATTTTACCTTCTTCCTTTCCCTGCCCTTCTCACCCCTGTACATTATATATAGATAGGTAGTATAGATTAGATGTATATATATATTGTAGACATATAGATTAAACTAGATTAGATTAGAATAGTTGTATAGATAATTGATTAATTAATCATTTTCCTTTTCCTTTCCCCTGTCTCCCTTAGATTTAGATAGATATTAGTTGTGTACATATAGAGAGAGATTAGATATTATATAGGTATTTAGCCTAGTCTGTGCTTACACAACACACACAAGACAGTCAAACCCTAGGCCACACACACACACAGAGTCAGCCAACGACACACCACACAGCAGTCTATCAAATAACTTCCGCTTTGTGTATCATTACCAGTATTGCAAGATCTTTATTTGTGCATAGGAATTGATAACGATAATAATGATAATATTAAAGATAATGAAAATGACATTTTTAAATTATGAAAATGAAAAATGAACATGACATGGGGCCCTGATGCACACCCGTAGCAAGCAGCCATTAGGTGCCCTGGGGGTAGTTTATGATGCCTGACTCCCCTCTGACAGGTTGGGCACCATAGATTCACTGGGTACATTTGAACAGGGGCTCATTAGCGCCACTAGGGAATTATAGACTGGTTGGCCTGACTTCAATACCTGGGAAGATATTAGAGAAAATCATAAAGCAGTTGATTTGTAAGCACTGAGCAGAAAATGGGGTGATTCCTAGAAGGCAACATGAATTTGTTAAGAATAAATCATGCCAGACCAAGCTACTTTCCTTCTTTGATAAGGCAGGCAGCTTCGTAGCTGCGGGAATGCAGTGGACTTAATGTATCTTGACTTCAGCAAGATTTAGTCCCACATAAGTCAGTCTCCTAAGCAAAATGTATAAATGTAGGCTAGAAGGAACTGCCATCATGTAGACACAGAACTGGTTGAAAAAAATCACACCCAAAGAATAATAATTAATGGGCACATTGAACTGGGAAGAGGTATCAGGGTCTGGCATCTAGGGATGTGCGAACGCAGTTCGGATGTTCGGAGTTCGGATCGAACTCAGTCTGTTCGGACATCTGAACTGAACGTCTGAACTGAACTTGAAAATGGCCAAACAGTTCGGTCATGTTCGGGTGAGTTCAGATGAGTTCAGGGGTGGGGAAAACATGAATTCAGGCAGGAAAAACGTGACTGGAAGGGGGAGGCAGCTGAAGAGCAGACTTCCTGGCGCCAAACTATACCGATACCAGAAAAAAATCTTCAAATTCAGTATCAATAGCGCTATTTTCGAATGTTCTGCCAAGTTCGGCTGAACCGAACTCCACCGAATCGAACAACCGAGCCCGAACTCGGGTTTCAAACTGAACGACTGAACGTCCAAACATCTGAACTGCATTCTGTTCGCACATCCTTACTGGCATCAGTGGGACTAGAACCCAGGTTTCCTAGTCATGGTCGGATCCCTTCCAATCTCCAAAGCTGGTACCAAGAGAAGGGAGTGACCTGCACCTTCTGCCCTTCCAAATGGCCTAGTAATCTCTGCCCTGAGTTATACCACTGCATTGGCAAGGAAACCATATAAATCCTTCCAATCATGGGCCATCTCTAAGTCAGAGCTTCAAACTACAGCAGTCACTCTTGTTTATTCAGACTCACGCACCCCTCCATGCCTCATCCATCACGTTCCTCCTCACCTTGCAGACCTCTTCAATCATCCCCTTTTAGGACTAGATGCTCCCTAACTGAAGCCCAAGAGAGGATTAAAGAACCAGGCCCGGTGTTAGCCCACTCTTGCTGGTGCCCCGAAACTGGGCTCCCAATGGTAAAATTTACTTAGGGACCAGTCCTGGGTTCAGAGATGATCAATATCTTTATTAATGATTTCGATGAGGAAATAGACAGTAGACATCAAATTTGCTGATGATGCAAAACTGGGAAGAATTGCACAGACCTTAGAATATAGAATCAAATTTCAAAATGACCTTAATAAATTAGAGATTGGGATTAGAAACAGTAAAATAATTCAGCACAGACATTTAAACTGTGTTACACAGAGAAAAGGAAAAAACACAAATGCACAAGTATAAGATGGGCTCGTCAACAGCACTGGTGAGGAGAATTTGGGTAGTAATGATGCATCACAAACTGAACATGAGTCAACAGTGTGATACTGTTACAAAAAAGATCAATGCCATTTTGAATTGTATTAACAGAAGTATCACACCCAAGACTCAGGAAGTCATAGTATTCCCCATACTCGGTTTTAGCCAGACCTCTCTTTGAGTACTGTGTGTAATAGGGGGACCGGACCGGTCAGAATTGGAAGGATCTGAGCGAAGGGTCCAACAGGAGACAGGACAGACCTAGAGACTAACTGAAGGGGTTGGGAACACGAGAATAAGGGAACCTCTCAGCAGCTTTCTTATGGCTTCAGGCACAAGGGAAGAGTGAGGCTTATCACCAAGGTTGTGTGGAAGGGGAAGCTATAGTAGGGTACAGGTGTAGGAACCAGGGTGATAGAAGGGAAGGTCAAAAGAGCAGAGCAGAGGGGAGAAAGGGCCAAAAGGAACCAGTGAGCTGAACAGGGGGCAGGACTGAGTAGCCCCAGACAGAGCAGAGTAGAGTGGGAACCAGAGCGGTGTTGGGCAGAGCTAAGTAGAGCAGGGACCAAGGAGCAAGGAGACTGAGGTTTCTTCTTCATGAGTATTATCCCGGGATAAACCCCTCTAATCCCTGGATCTAATTGTTTGTGTGGATATTTATTTATTTATTTATTTATTTATTTATAATTACATTTGTATGCTGCTCCCTCTTGCTTACAAGCATCTCAGGGTGGCTAACAACATTCTAAAAACATAATAAAAACCATTTAAAATCAACATTATTATTTTAAAAACCCAATACCCAAACAACAGAACCCCTCCCTAACACAACCTACCTATCCCATCTGTTAGGTAGGGGGCGGTGAACTGCTAGGGGAGTTCCCTCATGCCCTGTAGGGAGGGGGGAGCAGACAGATTCCCTGTCCTCTCCCGAGGTCCGAGGCACCCGACCTGGTTATTAAGGGTCCTCAGGATCGTGTATGGGTGATCTCTCTGACACAGAGAGGAAACCTAGATCATCATGGGGCAGAGAGGGCAGGGTCCCCCGCAAGGGGGAAGGGAACACAAGGGGGAAGCGTCCCGCAGTACTTACACGCATCCGGGTCTGTCTCCAACAGAGCTCCAGGGATATGCAAGAGAGAGGTGTCCATGATCACCAGGCAGGGAAAGACAGTCAGGAAGGGTCTCCAGGGGTCAACACCCACACTCACCTGACACTCTGGTACACAGTGGGGAAGGGAAGGGGACAGTCACACACACACCCGCACACACCCGCACACACCCACACATGCACACACCCCCACACGCACTACAATAGTTATCAAGGGTCTAGCTCGCATGTATACACAAACACTTAGCTCTCAGACTGGGGCCAGCCTCTCTCCTCAATTACCAGTGGGCAACTCAAGGCCCCGCTGGTGATTTTATATGCTTGCCTGACGGGTCTCAGCTGTGGTGTCTCCAACCCCACCCTCAGGTCCCGCCCCTGTGCCGCTCTGGGTGTGGTGGACTCCAAGCGTCCCAGCGGCGAGGTGCTGGAGCTGCGCGCTGCCCCGTAATGGCACACTCCATTGCCTAGTAACATGAGTGACCTGCATCACGGTGTCAGCCGCCCTCCTGCACCTCTGGGGTGCCTTTTCCCAGCCTTGTTCTCTGTGCCCGCCAGCTCCAGGATTGCCCAGCGGTCTCTGGTGCCCCATGGCAGGAGGTGGCCCGGCGTGCTCGCAACACCCGCTGCCGGTCCCAGATCCTGACACCATCTCCCGCGGCAAAAGCCTAGCGGAACAGCCAGGTCTTATATTGTCTGTGGAAAGATGGGAGGTTGGCGGCCAGGTGGACCGCCAGCGGGAGGGAGTTCTACAGTCACAGTATGGTCACAGAGAATGCCGTCCTCATAGTCGACACCTGGGAAACCCGGGGGACCTCAAGGAGGGCACCCCTGGCCAACTGTAGAGGTCAATCCAGGATCCAGAGGGTGAGGCAGTCCTGCAGGTAGGTGGGGCCCAGACATTTAGGGCTTTGAAGGTCAGCACTATCCATCACCAAGGATAGCCCTACGTAGAGTGCATTACAGTAGTCTAATCTCGAGGTAATAAAAGCATGGATGATCGTGGTCAGGTATGAGTCCAAGACATACAGCCTAAGCAGATGTACCAGATGTAATTGGTGTACCACATATAATTTATATCCTGTTGTAAATCATTCCTGCTTCTTGGTTTTATCCCAGAATTGTAAAACCCGATTTTTCAGGTATTATTTATTCTGGGATAAAATAATACTGGGATAGTGCTCATGTAGACCCTTATCCTGGAATGAAGTCCCCCTGCCATAGAGAATTGCAGGTAGAGTTTACCTTCCATCTGCTCACGTCACTATGGTATTCTGTAGTCTTGGATAGCAAAAGGTCATGGGTATGAATTTACATTACAACAGAGAAGGCTGTGACAAAATGCTACCCATGACAAAGTCCTACCAAGTCCACTATCTCCAAGGGCACTGAGATCCCCACCAATCCGTTGTATTCCCAGAAATCAGAATGGAAGAAGACACTGAAATTCAACTGTGCTGCACTATGGGATTGATGCACTCCTCCTTGTGACTCTTTTACCAGGATAAGTGTCTACACTGCCTTCCCGGGATAGTGCTTTATCTCTGAAAATTAATGATCATGTAGTCACTTAGGATGACAATCTCTGGATGTCATCCTGGAATTACAGCTAATCCCAGGATAATTGTACTCATATAGAAACAGCCTAAGTCAGGGGCAGAGCCACAGGCAGCAAGGGGGGCAGGGAACAAGGAGCAAGGGAAAGTAAGACAGGAGTTCCAAAGGCAAAGGAGCCAGGAGCAGACCTTGAATCAGGGATCAGAGAAGACGATAATTAGTAATTAATAATTAATAATTAATAATAGAATTGATTCAATTTGTGTTTAGAGTGCCCCACTGCCAAATGTGTTCAGAGTACTTTACAAGATAAAAATACAATATATAAAATCCATTTAAAATATAAATCTATGTAAAAACAATTTTAAAAGGGGACCAGATTGGGAGGAGGACAGCACACATTAAGGGGAAGAGCTAAAAGCAACTGGAGAATAAGGCAGCATTTAGACATGCGCAGCGCACATGCGGTGTGAAATCACGCCGTGCTCAAAAAACCTGAGGCCAGGGTTTAGATGCAATATTTCGTACATTATAGCCATTTGTGCATTCTTTTAAAACTGAAAACTAAATACCTCAGTATATTTTATCTCGATATCAAGGTATTTAGTTTGCGGTTTTGAAACAACTCGCGACCAGCTATAATGCATGAGACATCACGTCTAAACCCCACCCGCTGGATTTTTAGTTGAAAAATGCCATTAAACCCTCATAAACACATATACAACATCCGTTGGTGTGAAGGTCCTGGAAGGGGAAGTGTGTCTTATGCCTGCACGAGGGTAGAATTTGAGACACATAGGGTGTTTTCAAACGTTACGGGGCCGCTTGGCCCCGTACCGAAAACAACCCTTTCATTCCCCACCAGGGTCACCCCGTCACGCCATATCAGACGTGCCGGGGGGATCCCGACGGGGAATCTGGGAGGGGGCGGGGCCGCATGGCGCAACGTGTGGCCGCACGGCCCCGCGCCCTCCACGCACCCCGCCGCACACCCACCCTCCAGGGAGACGGGCGGGCGGCGGGGCCACTGCAGCCGCCACGTCGGGCTGGATGTGCCGTGGCCCGGGATCCCGCCAGACGTTACTTTTTTTTGGTCCCCGCTGGGGATCTTTTTGACCACGCTTCCCGGGACATTTCCCCGGCTAGCCCGGGAAGCGTGGTTCAAATTGACCCCATGTGGGTATTGACTGTGGCGAACATCTGGCGTCCACCAAACAGACGTTTGAGCCACAGTGACCACAGGTGGGTATTCACCGTGGTTCACTGTGATCTCGTAACGTCTGAAAATACCCATAGATCAAACTTTGGCCAAAACAAGCAAGTCCCCAATGTATCTAAATCACTTGTGTCTAGCACAAAACAGGTGGATAGGAATGGCTAAGTGATCCCTATTCAGGCTGATGTATAATTACCTCCTTGATAGTTCACAACAGCTTGCTTGGTGCTATAAGAGACTATTATGCAATGGCATCTTTACAGACTTCTTTTCTTTCCTTTTCTTAACATGTTTTCTTTGGCAGATCATTGACTTTTTAACTGTGGGTTATTTACTCACCAGTCAATAATAAACGCTTTTTGGATTCCTTACGGGCTATAGCCTGTAAATAAAACATTCATCTAATCACTCCCTTTTTGCAAATGTTTCATTTGCAGTTCATCTCACCCACCTATAGAGAGCAACCACTCCTACTGGGAGAGTGCATCCTCATAAAGTATCTTCAGTTACCTGCACATGAGCCCTGTGGAAAGAATATGAAACCCTAAAATACTGAATGAATGCAATGACTAGTGTCATTGTCTCTGTTTCAGCATGAATCACAGTAGTGAAGATGATACCATTTATGGAACAGCTCCTGTTGATGAAAGCATGCAAGCTTTTGAGCTCCACAGAGTTCTCATCTTCCCATGAAAACAAGCAGGAAAGTCATTGGTAAAGCCATTTTGTGCTGTCACATCTACAGGAGAGTTAATTAACCAGTGCACTCCACATTATGGAATAGGAATTGCCGCACCAAATGTTAGTGTGTGATAACTTTTCCTCTGGAGTAAATTACCACATACTACCTGAAGCAGTATGGGCTACCCAATGGGCTGTGAACCCTTTATTAGAGGAATAGCACCAGCATCAGGAGGGTGCTAATGAAGCTGCAGATACTACTAGAAGCATGGGACAGTATCTAATTGAGGCGTAGCTGTGCTTGGTGCTGGGGGGGATTGGGGCTGGCTGGATTGGAGGAGCCTGGTGTCACTCTGCTTCTCCCTCCCCTTTCCCCAGGTAAGAACTCCCAGGGCGGGGCCCTGGGGGCGCCAGCCCGAAGGGCGACACCCAAAGGCCCAGGGACCCTTCTGCTGGACAGACATTGCATCAGACACCATGCTGCCAGCAGCTCCTGGGGGAATAGACTTACCAAGGCCTTCTACTTGCCGGACTTTCAAGGGGGCTCGTTTAAGGCATACCGTGTCCTCCGGCTGTGCCCTTCGCTTTGGACTGACAGCTGGGATCAGGAAGGAAGGCTAACATCATAGATGTATGGCGGGAAGCAGACTTGATGTATGCAGGAATCTTCCCCCAGGGGAGAGTGAGAAGGAAGAAAGGGGATCTTCCCCTCTTGGGGGTAGTAGGAGGGGGAGCGGAAGGGAGGGTACTGATTTTGATTTTGAATTGTAACTGTATATATGCAGCCCTTGGGGGCAATCGTGAGAGGGTTTGGTGTGTGTTGCCAGCAATACGCTGATAACACCCAGCTTTACCTCTCCTTTTCAACCAACCCAGGTCCTGCCATCTCAGTGCTGTGCCAATGTTTGGAGGCCATGGCGAATTGGTTATGGCAGAGCAGACTGAGACTCAGTCCTGATAAGCCGGAGGTGATGGCAGTGGGTAGGGCGAGGGAGGTGTCAGCTCCCCTTGTAGAGGGGGTCCGCCCTCCTGTAGCCCAGCAGGTTCAGAGTCTGGGAGTAGTGCTGGACTCAGATCTCCACCTAGATCGGCAGGTGGAGATGGTGGCTAAGGCTGCCTTCCGCCAGCTGTATCTAGTGCGGAGGCTGCGTCCATATATTTCCAGCTCCAACCTGGCCACCCTCATCCATGCCTTCATCACCTCGAGGCTTGATTACTACAATGCACTCTATGTGAGGCTTCCCTTGATGCTGGTTCAGAGGCTGTAGTTGGTGCAGAATGTGGTGACTCATCTCCTGATGGGAATGAGCCAACAGGAACACATCACTCCCGTGCTCCATGAGCTGCACTGGCTGCCTATAGCGTACCGAGCCAGATTCAAGGTCTTGATCTATAAAGCCTTATATGGTCTTGGCCCTTTATACCTCAGGGAGCGCCTCACCTTCTGCACCCCAGAGCGACCCCTTCGGTCCACCGGGGGCACCTTCTTGGAGGTCGTCTATGTAAAGCAGAGGGTCACTATGGAGAGGGTGTTCTCGGTGGCCAGGCCACGACTATGGAACTCCCTCACGGAGGAAGCCCATCTGGCCCCAAGTCTGTTGGCCTTCTGCTGGGCATGCAAAACCTGGCTATTCTTCCAGGCCTTCGGAGGGGTGGGGTTGGGATAATAGGTATGGGGGGGTTGTTTTTAGGGGGATTTCTAGATGTTTTAACTTTTGTGTTTTATTTTTATTTTACTTATTGTTATTCTTATGTTGTAAGCCACCCCGAGATGCCCTGGGCATGAGCGGGCGGCTAAGAAATGCAAATAAATAAAATAAATAAAAATAACTAGGGAAGTGGGTTGCCAGAGGGCTGCTTCCCAGTGTTAGTAAGAACAGTTAGAGACTGCAGAGACTGTATGCATCTGGTGGAGATCCTGGATGCAGACAAGGGATTGAGAGTATGTGTTAAAAGACTGAGATCATGTGTCAATGAATAAAGACACAGTAAAAGCTAATTCCCAGATGTGACTGTATATTTGGGCCCTGATTCTGTAAGTACTTACTGCAGTTAAGGCATACCCTGCTATACTACTACAAGGGAGGATTTGGAGTAATGTGACTTAATTTATCCACAGAGAAAAGCTACCACACACCAACATTTGGAATGGTCACGTCTACCCGATAACATGGAGTGGAGGGAGGCTAATTAACTCTCACCACTGTAGGAACAGAGCAGGCCTTGGTTTAAAAAAAGAAAAGTTCAGTTTTGTGTGAATGAGTCAAGTGCAAGAAGGTTAGAGATGAACCTGAGTCAGCTACAAAGAGATTGTTTGATTAACATGTGGGAGTTTGTAGCCACTTCAAGTGAATAGAGTCTTTAGTGGCAGGCCTGGAGGCGGCTGCTTGAAAATAAGTGGTCAATTAGCAGCACAGTAACGGTTGCAAGGCAATAGGTAAACAGACAGAGCGTTTTAAACTGTTGTAGTACGTCATGTCTCTATCTAGCCCATTCTTTTTGGCATCAAGTAGGGATGGAACTTTCGGTATTACCAAGAACCGAAAGTAGTTGATAATAGCACTTTCAGTTCTTTCTGAAATTTTGGTTCTTTTTTGGTTTTGGCCCTATTGGTCCTTTTGCACTGATTTTTTAATCAGATTTTTAACATTGTGGTTTTCCCCATTGACTTCAATGGAGAAAAATGCAATGTTAAAAAAACGAAGCCAAGAGAACCAAAACTGATAGGAGAACCAAAATTCATGAGAACCAAAACTGAAATAAAATGAAACTGAAATTTTGCCCAGAGTCCCACCCCTAGCATCAAACAGAGTTATGAATTTCAGTTTCTAAGCTTATCTTTAGAAGGTATTGTACAGGTTCCTTTTTCAGAATGAGTTCCTAGAGATTGATGGTGTGGTTGAACTAAGGGAAGCTTTTCTGGGAGCTCCTGTCCATAATTATTTTTCTCATGATCATAGGGATTGACTGTTTTCACCCCCCATAGATACCACTGGAGTACTCAAACCACTGAAAGAAGTACACCACATGTTGTGTACATCCAAAGTTCAATTAATTTTTTGCTGAGGAGGAGTTGAGAGTGCCTATAATGTTTTATATCTGCTCTTCTGGCAAGTCCTTGTTCCTCCTTAGTTTAGTGAGTCAGCTTCTCATGATCAGTTCTGGGAGGCTGGGGTGATTATTTGAAGGTCGGAAAGGTCCACATTGAATATGGATTGTAGTTGCTTCAGGGTGTCCTATATCCATTCCAGTCTAGGGTGGTAGGTAATGGCTAGGATTATGCAATTACAAGCTATGTTCTTTTTAGACCAAGCCTTAGGGCAGGGCAGTCAGAACAGTGGCTGCAATCCCAAATTGAGTGGACACCACCGTGTGCACATGCATGCACACCACCGTGTGGTTAGTGTGCACACCGTAGGCCCCGTGCCAGGGGTGCGCACAACTTACATGCACCTGTCCATGGGGCTTGGAATCAACCCCAGTGCTCTAAACCCCTTGCGGATCAAAGGCTCTGCACCTGCCAATGTTTTGAAATATTCTTAATATTTTTCTACCCACAAACAAGAGAAAAATTCATCATCACTGTGTAAACAAAATCTTTAAATGTCTGTAATTATTTCCAAAACAAAAGAAAATTCCAATCTTTATGGCTGCATGGGGATGCTGTAGATGTGCATTTATTTCTTACACTGAGCAGGGGTTGAACTAGATGACCTCTGAGGTGCCTTACAACTCTATGATTATATGAAAATTAACTTTTGGATTCCCCATGCATATCCATGCAGTCTGTGCAGTTCAACTGGGTCTATATTTCCGAGGATGCACCTCATACACGCATAGCACATTGAATCAAACGGTGCAATTTCAGTTTGAAAAGAGCAGCAAAGCTTTGACCATTTTCAAATTCCAAAATTTTACGCAACAAGATTAGAAATTTTTAAAATGTCATCCGAACATTCCAATGAACATTTTAAATTCATTCAAAACTAGATTTTCCAACCAAACCGTGTTTCGTTGAAAATTTATATTTTTGAAGCTTCCCTCCACCTGGCAGAATTGGAGACCAATCGAACAATTCAGCTGTTGATAAGTGCAATGTCAAAAGCCTAGTGGAAGAAAGTCTTCTTACTTGTTAACATTGCTAATGAGATTCCCATTGTGTTTGTGTTGAGTAAAA
The DNA here is from genome assembly GCA_003113815.1 of Sphenodon punctatus. NCBI lineage: Eukaryota > Metazoa > Chordata > Lepidosauria > Sphenodontia > Sphenodontidae > Sphenodon > Sphenodon punctatus. Next base: position 222,308 of record QEPC01003948.1, read on the forward strand.
AATGGAACACAGGCCATATGGAAGTATATTCCTTCACCATAATGAAAGCAACAGCTAATGTAGTATATACCCATCATCTGGATAAACAGAGCAAATCACTTATGTAATTAATAATATTTTTTAAAATCTGAATTGTATTATTTTTTGCAAAATAATTTTGTGCATACTTTACAATAATCTTGTACTATATATCCCACTATCAGATCTCTGCAGCAATTCCGAAACATTTCTGTGACTATGGACAAACACATGTAGTTTAAGTGAAAGAGAATATGTGATGGGATGGGTTATATGGGAATATGACATTTATCATTCAAGTGAGAAAAGATCTGATGATTCTCAAATAACATAGCCAAGAGCAAGTTGTATGATCTTTCTGTCCCAGAAGTAGGATAAATGCCACATCTCTTTCTCTCCAGCCCATCACATATTCTGTTTCTGTTGTTTAGAGACATGTAAAGGTTCCAGCAGAAATATGGAATGTGGAAAGCCAAGACCTTTGAACTCCTGAAATTTTCATGGGAGGTAGTTATTGGTAGTAAATCAGTGTATCCTCATTTTCTCTATATTGTGGAGAATGGAACCTTGCTAACCTACGCTTCACTAACTCATACACCTTTTATTATGACTCATCAAATCTCCTGGCTTCCAGTACCATCTGTATGCTGTTGATACCCAACTCTGTCTCTCCAGCCCCTCTCTCTCTCCCTCTGTCCAGTCTCGCCTCACTAACTGCCTCTCTGACATTTCTGCCTGGATGTCTAATCGTCAGCTCAAACTTAACAGGCTAAGACCGAACTCCTCATTTCCCCCCCCTAATCCTTCCTCTCTCTCTTCCTTCTCTGTCTTCATTGATGGGGTCAACATCCAGCCTGTCCCTCAGCCACGTAGCCTAGGGTTCATCTTTGACGCCTCCCTCTCCTTTAAACCTCAGATCGATTCTGTTGCCAAAACCTGTCACTTCTCTCTGCACAACATTGCTAAGATCCGTCCTTTCCTCACTGTTTCCTCTGCTAAAACTCTTGTCCATGCCCTGGGCAGTTCTTGCCTCAACTATTGCAAACTCTTTCTCACTGGCCTTCCCCGCTCTCACCTTGCTCCTCTCATTTCTGTTCATAATTCTGCTGCCAAGGTCATCCACCTTGCCTGCTGCTTTGACCATGTACAGCCCCTCCCCTCCTCTCTCCACTGGCTCCCTCTTCCTGAATGCATTCTGCACAAACTCCTGTTTTTTACCTACAAGGCTTTTCATGGTCTTGTTCCCCCCTATCTATCAGCACTCATTTCCTGCTACACTCCTGTCCGGGAGCTCCGCTCCTTCTCTGCCACCACCCTCGCCTACTCACGGCTCCTCAAAACGCATCCGCCCCTTTTCCCTGGCAGCCCCCCATGCCTGGAACTCCTTCCCTGAACACATACACTCAGCTTCCTCCCTCCAAATCTTCAAATTCCTCCTCAAATTTCACCTCTTCTGTTGAGCTTTCCCTGGCTGCTTGTTCCCCTTGCCCCCTTGTCGACTTATCCTGAATCATCGTACCTTGTCTAACATTAAATGAGTAACTACACCTTTGTAACTAAGGGTGTTTTCAGACGTTAGGGGGCCGCTTGGCCCCGTACCGAAAACAACACTTTCATTCCCCGCCGGGGTCACCTCGTCACGCCATATCAGACGTGCCAGGGGGATCCCGGCGGGGAATCTGGGAGGGGGAGGGGCCGCACTGCGCAACGTGTGGCCGCACAGCCCCGCCCCCTCCATGCACCCTGCCACCCGCCCTCCAGGGAGACGGGCGGGCAGCGGGGCCACTGCGGCCACCGCGTCGGGCTGGATGTGCCATGGCCCGGGATCCCGCCGGGGATCCCGGGCTGTGGCAACCAGCCAGACGTTACTTTTTTTTGGTTCCCGCTGGGGATCTTTTTGACCACGCTTCCCGGGACATTCCCCCGGCTAGCCTGGGAAGCATGGTTCAAACTGACCTCATGCGGGCATTGACCGTGGCAAACATCTGGTGGCCGCCAAACAGACGTTCGAGCCACAGTGACCACAGGTGGGTATTCACCGTGGTTCACTGTGATCTCGTAACATCCGAAAATACCCTAAGCAGAGCACATGCACCTGAGACTTCATGAGTTCATGTATGCATACTTGTCTCTTCCTTGGTTTTCTCCATCCTTTGGGTGATTTCAGATGTTACGGGGCCCTTTGGCCCCGTACCGAAATCACCAGATTCATTCGCCCCCGGAATCACCCCGTAACGCCATAGCAGACGTGCCGGGGAGATCCCAGCGAGGAATGTGGGAGGGGGCGGGGCCACGTGGCACAACGTGCGGCCACACGGCCCCGCCCCCTCCACGCTCCCGCTGCCCACCCTCCGAGGAGACAGGCGGGAGGCAGGGCCATTGCGGCCACCGCGTCGGGCCGGAAGCGCCATGGCCCAGGATCCCGCCGGGGATCCCGGACCATGGCGCGCGGCCAGACGTTACTTTTTCTTGGTCCCTGCTGGGGATCTTTTTGACCACGCTTCCCGGGACATTCCCCCGGCTAGCCCGGGAAGCATGGTTCAAATTGACCCCATGGGGTTATTCACCGTGGCGAACATCTGGCGGCCGCCAAACAGACGTTTGAGACACGGTGACCACAGGTGGGTATTCACCGTGGTTCACCGTGATCTCGTAATGTCTGAAAATACCCTAAGTCTCCCCTCCCACCCCCGCCACTCTCTTAGATTGTAAGCCCATTGGGGCAGGGACCATGTCTCTTTCTTACAATTGTAAAGTACCATGTACATTGCAGGAACTATATAAATGCTTCTTATTAATAATAATAATAATAAATATTATTATTATTATTATTATTATTATTATTATTATTATATATATATATATATATATATATATGAATCTCCTCCACTTCAGATCCAACATTTCTTCACTTACCAATAATAAAATTCAATAATTCACACGTGGCTTCCTGGTTTAGCAAGGTTCTTCCATAGGATCAGAGCTAAAATGAGTATCCCCGACTATCTGGTATTTGGACAGCTATTGTGGTATCCTACTAATAATAATAATAATTTCTATAATGCTACTAGGCATACGCAGCACTTTACAGTCACAGTTTTTGGAGACAGGTCCCTGCCCAGTGGGCTTACAATCCAAGATGGACATAGGTGAGAGGAACACAGGTAGAGACAGACACACATTCCCACTTTACGGATGGAGAACTGACATCGAGAGGCTGTGACTTGCCCAAGGCCACCCAGTGAGTTCATGACTAGAGCAGGATATGAATTCTGGTTTCCATGAACCAAGTCCAGCACCTTATCCACTACACCACCCAGGCTCTCATACAGGGCTGGCCCTACCATGGGGTGGCTTGGGGTGGTTGCTCTGGGTCCTGGGGCACCCCCGCAATTGGGGGCCCCAGCTTCCAGAGCTGGGGACCCTGAGCAAGGGGACCCCCTGGCCAACTGACCACATCTCCCCTGACAGGCAGCAGAGGGTGGGCACAGAGTGAGGGAGAGGCAGAGGCCCTGCCTCTCCCTCACTCCGTGGGTCCGCCCTCCCCCCGCTGCCTGTTAGTCTCGGCCAGGGGAAATGTTCTCCCTCATTCTCCCTGGCTGAGACAGCCAGACAGCGGAGGGGGCCAACGGAAGTGAGGGAGAGGCAGAAGCCCGGCCTCTCCCTCACTCCATGGGTGTCCCCCCTCCTCCGCTGTCTGTTAGTCTCAGCCAGGGGAAATGTGGGAGAGGCAGGGCCCCTGCCTCTCCCTCATTTCCCCCTGGCCGAGACAGCCAAGCAGCAGAGGGGGCCATTGGAACTTCCAGTGGTGGTGGGAAGCATGGCGGCAGATTTAATCTGCTGCCGTGGTGTCCACCCTGCCTGAGGCTCAGAGTCCAGCACAGGGTTCAGGCCGGTGGTGGCAGCATATCAGGTAAGTGATCCAAAATGGATGGGCTTGGGGATGGGTGGAAGGGAGTGCCCCTCCGCCCATCCCCGAGCTGAGGCCCATGTAGCGCGCCAACCCCAGATCGAGCTGGGGAGCGCCCCTTGGGCTAGGGCCACCTAGGCCCCCTGAGCCTAGGCCCACCGGTGGGTACACCCCTGGTCCAACCTGCACCACTCACTAGCCCATACCCTGCCCAGGTGACCAAACACCAGCTCCAGACCAGTCCCAAGCACCCTGTGACACCCACATAACACTGATGTCGTGGAATAAAAGGCAGACTTTACTCACACTGATGCCTGGTGAGTAAACAAAATTAACTAATGCTAACATCTCATCAGTGGAAATTTACAAGAGACTGAGGGTGCTTTTATATGAGATGGTGCTGAGCGCCTCCACACTTCAATCCTGCCTGTAGTAGATATTGTGTGTATACCAATACTGATACCAAAAACAAGATATAGCATGTATACCAATACCGATACCAAAAACAAAAACTTTGTTTGAAACCGGTACCGATAATGACAACGATATCGAAAAACGACCTTTTGTTATTAAACAAATTTGAAAATGACACACTTTAATAACGAAAACGATAACAAAAAACAAAAAATGACATGGGGCCCTGGTGCACACCCCTAGTGACCAAACCACTTCCAAAATACAGGTGACAGTGAGTAGGTAACACATGTAACCTGACTCACTCTGGGATTGAGTGATCGCCATTGGCATCTAATAATGGCTAAAACATTAGGAAAAAATTTCAGCTGCTTGACAGTGCAACAGACTGCCTAGGGCAGTGTTGTGTTCTCCTTCACTGGAGGTTTTCAAACAGAGGCTGGGCGGCCATCTGTCAGGGATGCTGTAGCTGGGGATTTTCTGCATAGAGCAGGGGGATGGACTAGATGGCCTCTGAGTTATCTTCCAACTCTAAGATTCTGTGATTCTATAAGCCCAGTCCCGACTGGTTTAGGAGAATGTGGGGTGACACATCTAGATAGAGGGGAACCCCAAGACCTTTGTCACAGCAAGAGAGATGCAAATGGAAGTCAGATCTTCAACTCAGAGAGAGTGGGGCTCTTCGAAAAGTTCTTTTTTAAAACTTTCAAATCCTGCAAGACTACAGCCTCATGTGCAGCAGGTCTTTTCTCAGTTGATGGACTCAATCCTGAATCAGAAAAAATAATAAATCATGTGCTAAATAGGAGAATTATTAAAATAAAATTGTCCAAAGTCTGCTCTCTAATTGACCTTCAAAACCAAAATAGTTCCTGTTTCATTCTATTACTTATTCTTAATTTGAAAGCCCTTAAAATATTATTTGTGCTCTGTAAAATTTAGAAATTAGCCTCCTTTTTGTACTAGGTTCTTATCAACCATTTATAAGTGGCCACACAAAGTGTCAAACTCTGTAAATACAGAATGACCAAAGTCCTCTGTTAAGCAGATACTGTTCTAATGCACAATGAGAGAAGAGAAAAGAAAAAGGCTTCTTATAAATAATGGACAGTGGAAAAACCTCAAACACTATATTAATTTGCATTGCTTTGGTCACCTCCTGCTAGTCAATTGAGTTTGCATCATTCCCGTCTTTAAGCCACCAAATATAAAAGTACCATATTTAGCAGAAAAATCAAATTAGAAACAAAAGCAAACCATTTCCCTTACAGGAAATACAGGGAGTAAACTTTTAATGGGTTTGCTTCAAAAACAATTTAATAGCTAAGTGATCTATGATATACCTTAACACACATTCTCATTAAAAACCAAGTAAATATCTCTGGATAGAGACGCATTCCATGCCATTCTCTTTATTACTTAATTTTCCAGGTATCCCAGCATGATCTGAATAAATTATGCTGACAATATAACAATATAAATGATAAATCAACCACACAATTTTAGTGATATATAGCATGAAATGTAAATAATAACCAGAGCTGCTAATTGGCTTGCTACCTGGTAACAAATCAGTAAGTGAGCAATTTCACTGGTAATGCTTCAGTAGTGTACCACCCTAATCATTAAGCATTTCTGGCTGCTAAGCTCTTTCTACCGTTTTGTGCAAAAGACTGTGCTGTAGCATAAAAATTAAGTCCTAAAAAATTCATGTGGCAAAGGAATTGCTCACTGATGATGACTGGATGTTACAAACATCTGCCAACGATACTGTAGCATTATTTTAGTGCACTTATTGAATGAAATATAAACTCAGGATTTGCTTTATCCGATAACTATAATGGGACAGGAACACATTTCTGGAGTTTCAGCAGGAATTCTGAGCTCAAATTTTCAAAAAACCTAAATCAGAAACTCTCAAGTGACCTTAAAAAATAATCCACAAATTAGGCTGATTTGTATACAGTGAAATTTAATGAAAATAAATCACACTCAATAAATCTGGGGCTCTTTTTAGTTGCTTTGTGGTTTCAAGCATTCTCTTCAATCATGAAGACCAGAACTTTGCATTTAAAAAAACCAAACAATTAAAACTGACTTCATGTATTTTAAGGAGATCATCAAAGATCATGAAATTTGTGCAATACATTGCAACATTTAGCAACAATACTTCAACTTCTATGGCGTCATTTTATTCTTCATATATCTGGCTGTCATGACTACCATACAGATTTTTTAGCTGTTTGCATTTGCTTGATTAAATCCTTACAAATTCCCCTTAAATTTCCAGTGACTGAATTTGGGAAGGGTAGTGATGGAACATGTTTGCATAGTGTCAAAAGTAATGGGGCCCTGGCCTATGATAGAATAATATTAATAATTAATAATTAATAGACAAAATATATTGGTCATGAAGAACTAGCTGGCCCACTCACACCCCAACTTTATATGCCCTTTTTACACTGGCCTCTCCCACTCATGAACACGCAGAAATCTGTGTGTTCATGGGTGGGAGAGGCCCGTTTAAAGGACACGGTGAGGGCATGCACCATGAGTGGGGGTGCATGCGCACTCCTGCCTACCACGCATCCCACATATCCCCATGCATGGAGCAACCGGAGAAAACAGAGGTTGCTCCATGTGTGGGGATGAGTGGGGAGTGAGTGGGGATGCGTGTGCGGTCATGTGCACACCCCGCACACCCACCCCGCAGGCACCGGCGCACCCATGCACCCCACCCACCCAGCAGTGCCATTTAAAACTAGCCACAATCTGCGATATATTCTTGCTTGGAAGAGTCTGGAATTTGAGAGAAAGCAGCCCTGATTTTCAAGGAGCACATAAAAAAAGAGTAATTTCTTGTACTGAAAGATGTTGTATTTCTCCTTTATGAAATGTTAGGGATAACACTGTTAAGTCTTCAAATATTTGTGTGTTTTTGGAAAAGAAATTCCCTTTGGCTCTTATGCCTATAATAACTAATTGTGACATTAATGATCAGATAAGTAACAGATGGTAGATACTTTAAAAAACTGTATAGTGTTAAGAATGCAAGCTATGTAGGGTACTATGGGATATTTTAAAGTGGAACTTTCAGGAAAATATTTTAAAAGGCAAAAATGACACTAAAGCTGCTTTAAGATGTCTTTAGAACCCCCTGCAGCATTACCACCAAGTTGCTTCCAGATTATGCGCTGTGGTGATTTCCATGACTTCTGAGCAGACCTCCCACTTGCTAACCTCAAGGCAATCCACATTAGTAGGGCAGTGGGCTATCTGGGGTGCTTCTGATGCCCTTTTTACATGAATGGGGTGGGTGAGGGGGATGAGTGTTCTGGCGCGGTGGGGGGAGGTGTGTGTGTGTGTGTGTCCCTTTATATGGACACAAACCAACCTCCACCCAATCTCAACCCATGGAGCCTCCTCTGGTTTTCTGGAGGGCTTTGTGGGTGGAGGTGTGTGGGTGATGGGTGGAGGTGGGTGTTGCGGGGGAGCACGCATGCATCCCCACCCATCCCACTCAGTGTTCACATGGACGAACACCGAGCGGACACCCATCCCCCCACCTACCACCGACTGTTTACATGGACAGCTCTAGCCCCCACCGTACACCCGCCTGAACACCAAGCCCGGGGGCGGGGAGCGTGTCCATGTAAAAACAGCCACAATTAAATTTGTTACAACTCCCACTGACAAGTAGCTGTATAGAAGGTGCAACCAGTTGGTGGGGGCTAGAGCTGAGGCAAGTACCTGCAGAAACAGCTTCACCTGTCAAAATTGCAGCACTCTAACCAACTGAGTAATATCGGTTTCTAATCAGCATTTGAGTGTTGTCCTGCGGGCTACCCAATGTACAGAAATATCTTTTTTTTTTCTCCCAATTTTCCAATCTCCAGTACTGATTTTCTGACTTCTGGTCCAGATTTGTTTTTACTTGCCATCCCAATTCCTTGACCAGTTTACCAATCGGTATTGATCAGTAAAAGTAACAGCAATATTTAGTATTTTCAGATAATCAGGTGTCCGATCAGTGCTCAGGTAACCCATTGGGCACCCAATACAATCCTCAAAATTGCAGGTATTACCCCTGGGTAGCAAATGAGATGCCTGTTTCCGCTATGGTGGTGGTGGTGGTGGGTATAACAAACGAAGAGTCGCTTATATTCTTTAATTCCTTTTTGCGCTGAATAAATTTGGCCGCAGTCACAGTGAGACTTCTCATTTTAAGCTGGTTCCATAATTTGTCATCTTGGGTTTTTCAGGCCTTCTGCTGAATTAGATAGTTTTGGCCACTGTTAGTGACATGATACTGGAGTGGATGAACCACTGCAGTCTGACTGTCTCCATGTTGTCCAGTAGGGAGAGAGCCTTCTCAATTTTTATTAGGGCCACAATTCAGAATGGAACTTAAGGTTCAGCATGCACTGTTGTCTTTTTTTCTTCTTCTGAATTGGGAATCTAAGGAAGGCAGTTTATTTTATTTTTGCCCCTCTTTGTTTAATTTAGTATTTCAAAGCACTGAGGTACCTCACTGACAAAATCTGCATTTTTATAGAGTTGGTCGCCAAGCACAATGACTAACTGTCATGGGCAATGATCCACTAAGCAGAGCATCCTGTATTTCTCTATGTTTAAAACAGTTGCATGCTGTAATCTAACATTGCAGAAGCCTGAGAAAATGCAAACCATACAACAGCTAAAGAGAAAAAATAAAGATTAACATTAAATTTACCAATTAAAAATTCCACCACTACAACAACATCCAAAACCACAAAAAAGGAGATAGCAAAACTGTTTTTTTTTTAAATTTAGAAATGCTAAAATAAATATTTGTGGGTACTGACTATTTTGTTACAATTTTTGCAGCAAGCAAAAGCATGTATATAGTCACAGGAGAAATGTATACTCAAATAGTATACATGTATATATTAAGAACACAATTACTGTATGTGCATAAGTATGTATATGCTGCATACTCCCCCCAAGAAGTGGTTTAATTTGTTGAAAATGTGTAACTGACGTCAAAACATGTTTGCATTTGGCAGATGATAGCAGAAAATAAAATGGCCCTGATGAACGGCAGAAAACTATTAATTATATTTTGTTTGCTGCATTGTTAGTGTATCACTCGTGTGGTTAAAAAAATGTATGATCTTATTTAAAACAATACAGGTGACATTTCAGACATTTCTGAGAATGATGCTTAGTAATAATAAATAGGGGTACTTGTCAAGAGAAATTTGCTAACAAAGTGAACTCAAGCATCTTAAACATATAAAAGACAACAACTATACATTTCAGCAAGATAAGACTTAGCTTTCCTTTTTTTTCCTCTAAAGAGTTCTATCTTTTGTTTTTACTCATTGATGAATTCTGGATAGTTAGAGAAAAACAATAAATGTTTGATGATTAGATGGGCATCCCAGACAACCTTAAATATTTCAGAGACTAGAAAAAAATATCAGTGAAGTATGATACCTTCATATTTATACTAATAGATATACTGCTAGTGAAACTTGAAAGATCTTGTAGGGGAGACTGCCAAATACCACTTTGAATCTAGAAAATACAACTTTATTCTCTGTGCTAAATAAATCACTTTTCTCAGGTTGTTTAATTTTCTCTAGTGCTCATGGAGGATAACCAAAGTTTCCGTTCACCCCTGCATAGCCTCTAAAATTTCCCACCCCTGGTTGTATAGAATTGTTTTTACAAATATCTTACGTAAATGCCCAATTCCCAAACTTGTTCATGAAAATTCCAGTTCGCATACACTAGCATTGATAGATTTTCCAAGCACACTCTTACACAGATCTAGAAACTCTCTCCCTCTGCACAGACACAGCACTGTGTTTATGCAATAATAGGTACAGTATTAGGTCCTCTAAGTTATCTACATTTTCTGCAAATAAGGAATATGTTATTTAAAGTTATTATTTTTTATTTACATTCTAAGCCCCTTAGGGAATGGCACTATCTAAGATGAACAAGGAAAGGGAGACAAGAAATGAGAAGACTCAGAGTGCTGTTGCCGTCGGAAGCAGGGCATTCACCTCCATTTGCACAATGCTGAAACATACTGGCGTTCCCACTGTTTTTACCATTTTCCATTATTTTTAACAAGTTGAACAGGGCTACTATGGGGCCAGTCCCAAGCCCCATGTATGACCCGTGTGCACCCCCGGGGCTATGGAGATGCAAACACTCTGGTTAAGCACTGGGAAAGTGCTGGAAATTGCCATAAAGGTGCTGTAAACCTGACTTAAAACCTGTCATAAAATTCCCAGAAAGTGACGAAAAAGTCCTGTAAAGTGACAAAAAGTTCTGGAAAGCGACAAAAAATGACAAAAGAAATGGCAGAAATGTAGAATCACCAGAAACTGACAAAGTACTGATGGACATTCAAAAGCACTCCAGAAAGGTTCATGGCGGAACAGGAACCCTTGCTCTCGTCACAGCGCTAACAAGGAGGGGCATAGTGAGAGAAAGGGATAAATTCACAAAGCTGAGAAGTTGCAAATGCACGTAAGAACATAAGAACATAAGAAGTGCCATACTGGGTCAGACCAATGATCCATCAAGCCCAGCATCCTGTCTCCGACAGTGGGCAATCACGGTGGCTTGGGAGAAGCACCCAACAGGTCACAATGGGGGATCCATTCCCTGTTGTTTTCTCCCAGCTCCCATCATGTTCCCTGATCCTGTCTGGATAATAGCTGCTAATGGACCTATCTTCCAGAAACTTGTCCAAACCTCTTTTAAGCTCAGCTATAGTACTGGCCCTTACCACAACCTCTGGCAGTAGATTCAGTTATACGCTGAGTGAAAAAATATTTTCTTTTACTTGTTTTAAACTTGCCACTCATGAGTTTCATGGACTGTCCCCAGTTCTAGTCCTAGCTGACAGGTAAATAACTGCTCCTTGTTTATTAGTTCCACCCCACTCATGATTTTATAGACCTCTATCATATTTCCTCTCAGTCATCTCTTCTCCAAACTGAAGAGCTCCAACCTACTACGCCTCTCCTCATACGGGAGCCCTTCCATGCCCTTGATCATTTTTGTTGCCCTTCTCTGTACCTTTTCTAGTTCAGCTATGTCTTTTTTTGAGATGGGGCGACCAGAACTGCACACAGTATTCGGGGTGCAGTCGCACCATTGATTTATATAAAGGCATTATGACATCCTCAGTTTTATTCTCTATCCCCTTCTGAATAATCCCTAATATTCTGTTTGCTTTTTTGACTGCTGCTGAGCACTGCACTGTGGATTTTATTGTATTGTCCACAACCACCCCCAGATCCTTTTCCTGAGTGGATCCTTTTCCACATGTTTACATTAGTTACAAAGGGAGTGAATAAGACCCTGAAATATAAAACAGTGTCCGTGTAAACAGACACCCACCCACCTCCACCCACCTCCACCCATGGAGCCTCCTCTGGTTTTCCGGAGGGCTCCGTGGG
>QEPC01003948.1:261378-303636 GCA_003113815.1 Sphenodon punctatus
TGATAACACATTGACTTGAAAAGGGAACATCCCAGTTTCCAATCTTAATAAAGCAATTGGGGTGCTTTTGGGGACCACTAGAATAGAGCGCAAAAAGAGGTTTTGAGCAAGCTCAAATCTCTGAGAGTGGAGAAATCCCCAGATCTCCGCCCCATAGGTAATTGCAGGGGAGACCTTAGCTTTAAAAACTTTTAGGGCGGGGGATATTAATTTCCCCCCATGAATCCTCCAAAATCTCAATATCCCAGCGACCAACTGTGACATCTTGAGTCTAGTGGCACCAACATGGCTCTGCCAGGTGCATGATGCAGAGAAAAGGACTCCCAAATATCGATATGCTGGAACCCATTCCAATCTGACACCATCAAGAGTCCAAATCTGCCTCTTTACCCGTGGGCCGGCCACCAACACCTTGGTTTTCGAGTAGTTGATCTTTAAGTGCATATCTCTACAAAATTTACCTACAGACACAAGCATCGTCCTCATTCCCAAGGCCGAAGGGGACACCAGAGCCATATCATCTGTGTATAATAAAACCACCAGGGGTCTCAAGGCTATTCTTGCAGGGACAAAATAATCCCCCTTCAATTTGTCCACTATTCCATTTATAAAGAAGTTGAATAGGAAGGGGGGCAACATACATCCCTGCTTGACTCCATTTGTAACAGGGATTAAAGAGGTCAGGTTGGCTTTATAATCCAAAACGCACCCTTAAATAAGTCTGTCTATATAGTGCCTGTACAAGGTAGAGTAGTCTTCGATCCATATTTGTTGAATCTAACTTGCCCATAAAATGTTCCTGTCTACAAGATCAAATGCAGCGCGTAGATCGAGAAAGGTGATAAATAAATTTGCCTTTCTTATTTTAACATATTTCTCCAGTAGATGGCTAAGTACTAAGCAATCGTCAGAGGTTGAATGGCCAGCCCTAAAGCCGGCTTGCTCTTCTGGAAAATAGCTAGCGACATTAGCCCAGTCCTTCAATTTAGCCAATAAAACTCTCGTGTAGAGTTTGGCGATAACACTTACAAGACTAATTGGGCAATAGTTTTACGGATTATCTTTCGCTCCCATCTTATATATTGGGACTGTAATACTGATATTCCATCCGGCAGGGATGCTACCACTGCCATTTATATGATCAAATAATTTCGTTATTATGGGGATCCACCATTTTACATTTTGCCGGAAAAGGTCCACAGGGATACCATCCAGACCTGGAGCTTTCTGCAACTTTGCCTTTAAAATAAAGGCCCTGATAACCTCAGGATCCACTGGTGGCCACGCAGGGGCCTGATCAAATCCTTCAAATTCAACAATCTTAACATTGGGGATCTGGTTAAATATGACACCAAAATATGTCTGCCGGGAGGTGACAGGTGGTTGAGTATAAGAGTTACAAAAACCACTCTTCACTATTTCCCAAAAATATTTCAATTTTTTCTCTTTAGATGCTCCATCTAGCCTTTGCCAAGCTGAAAGTCGGTAGGCTTGCTTCTTATCTCTTATAAGTTTTTTATAAGCAGCCTTCAGACTTACATATCGTGCTGCATCAATAGTGCTAGCAGAGTGCTTAAATGACTTTGCAGATGATCTAAATAGTCTCCTAAGATTCCTACAGTCCTCGTCAAACCACTGAGGATTACCTCGAAGTGACTTCTTGGGGGCTCTTCCTGGGGTTGTTTGTAGGGAAAGCCGAATGGTTTTGGTTTTTGTCTGTGGATGCTGTGGCTGCCTGGGGTATGGGGCCGAGAGAAGCTGGGGGGTGATGGATACCTTGGCCTTTGCTGACATTTGGGTGAGGCCTGATGTACAGAGAGCAGTATCAGACCCATCCTGCAAGGCTGGCTATGCACTCACAGGTTGACACATGCAACAAATGGGGTGCCATGTACCCATGATGGAGAGCAGACACCACACAACCCTGCTGCCATTCATAGTTCAGCAGCATGGAAGAGTTGAAACCCAGACAAGCTGAGAAAGTGGGATAAGATGGAGACTGCGGCTTTTCTGAATGTTTGTGCACTGCCAGAAGGAAATTGCTGATAGAGGCTGGTATGGATGTGATAAACTGGGCTGAGAACATGGAAAAACTGATTGCTTGGACTGACCACTTTGGCTTTGAATTTTTACTTTTGCTACCAATTTTCACTGTAGGTACTTTGAAAGCTATGTGATTTGCTCAATGAACTCAGCATTCTATGCATAAAAAAAGGTTACTTCCAGCCACCAAGTGCTGGCAGGTTTTAACCCAGAAATGTACCTCCATGGGTGCGCAGGGATAGCAGCGGCTGAAACACCTCCCAGAGTGATGTCCCAGAAGAAAAACAAAGCTGGTACAGCTTCTTGTTCCCATAGTTTGCTGAGACTGTGAGTCATTATGGGGGCAGGATACTGGGGGGATTGGTGGGTGGAGAACATCAAGTAAGACCGCTTGCCCATGTATTAGGTTTTTCCACTAAACCTGTGAGTGGGGGCTGCACACACATATAAAAAATAGAGGTGTGCACCAGGCACCTATGTCATTTTTGTTTTTTGTTTTTGTTATTTAAATCTGTCATTTTCATTTTCAAAAATAGTAAAATTTTGTTATTGTTTTCGCTTTCGTTTTCAATTTCCATTAGTTTAAATTAAAAATGCATTTTTGACTGTACCCTTTTTGAATTTCATTATATTTGGATGAAACTTGAGGAGATTCTACCTCAAATGGATGATGGCATAATGTGTACCAAATTCCAGAAAGATTGGATAAAGGAGGCAGATTTTATAAGCAGTTGAATTATGCTATTTTGCAAAAATCTGCATATACATTCCTGACTGTAACTTCTTTGTCTCCCATCTAATGTGAATGAAACTTAGCAGATTTAGGCTTAATACCTATGCCAAGTTTCAGAAGGATTGGATAAAGGGTTCTAGTTGTATAAGCAATAGTGGTTTTACTTATAAATGTATGTATGTCTGTAACATCTTTGTAGTTCAACCACTGTACATGAACTTTGGCAGGGCTGTATCTCACACTTTAAGGATCATCTCTGCTAAATATCATAAAGATGTGATAAAGGGTCCCAATTTTATATGCCTGCACAGCATATGCAGAGAATGAGCTTATGCCAGGGATTCTCTTACATCTCACTATGGTATAAGATCAGTTTTGATGCCAATTGGCTAGCAGAAATGTCAACCACAATCCTTATTCTGTGCTGCAACTATCACAACTTCTCTCCCCCACTTGTTACTGGGAAGTTGGAAGCATCTGTTTAGGAAAGAGCCAATAGAGATTCTGTTATGTCCTCTATCACAGTGCTGCAGGATGTGCTTGTAACGATAATTGGCCAGCCTGGATGTGTAAACTATGTCTCCTGATTTCTGGGATGCCACCCCCAAAGTCCCAGTTATGTCCCTTCTATGCCCGCCTGAGGGCCGCCCCCTATGCCCGCCTCGAAGCCACCACCAATTGGTCCTGTAAAGCTGGAAGCATGCAGTAACTGACCAGTGAATGTGTCTGTTGGTCTTTTGGGTTGTTCCACATACTCCCTCCTACAGCCTCCCTCCCCCTGCCATGCGAAGTGCCTGCTTCTGACTAGCATTGCATGTGTTACTCTTTATTTGAATGGTCTTCAAGGGGACAACTTCAATTGCTTATAAAATTGGGTCCCTTTATCAAATTGTCTTGTAATTTGGCAGATATTACAGGAAAGGTGTCTAATAAATTTCTTCCAAGTTGCTTGTACGCAGGATGGAATATAAAAACGTTACAGCCAGAAATGTATTTTCAAGTTAATAGCTTATAACATTAGGAAATCTTAGCCAATCTTTCTGAAATATGACAGGATTGGTACACTAGTGGAATGACATAATTTTGCCAGAATTCATGCAAATTAGATGGAAGATAAAAAAAAATGTGCAGACAGAAATCTGTATGGAGCTTTTCTTAAAATCACAATATTCAATTGCTTCTGCTATTGGTCTTCTTTATCCAATATTTCTGAAATTTGGTACACATAGCACCCTCTATTGGGGGTACCATCTCCCCAAGCTTAGTTAGAATTGAATAAGAAACAAAAACGTTATAGCCAGACATATGTTTTTCAGTATTTTCCCATTATTTCAAAAACAAAATTTCATTTTTGTTTTTGTTTTCATTATTATTATTTGTATTTTTTGTTATCACAATAAAAAAAGTGAAAATCAAATTTTCATTTTTGTTATCATAATAATAAAAATGAAATTCACACCCCTAATAAAATACACACAGTGTCTAGCCATTTATTAGGTTCTACACACTAAACATTTGAGTGGGGGCTGCACGGATGAAATACAGACTCCAGAGGGCTATTGTCTTGTTTGTTTACACCCATAGTTTAGTTCATACTGACACAGGTCTTCCTCACTTCCTTCAGTATTCTGTCTCCATAAGTGAAAATGAAGTATAAGCTGGGCTCTTAAGTTTTCAGTTCTTGAGGTTGGAATTGCACTCTCTCTTCTTAGCTGAAAGGAAACCAGTCCACTCTGTACATCCCAAATTTACCACAGGTTTTATGTATGTGGAAACTGCAGCATGTCCACAGGTCGCTTCCAAAATTAGCATCAGGCTTTTTTAAATACTGCAAGATTTGAAATGCCCTCACTTGGAAGTTGGGAACACTTTTGTTCTGGACAATTTCATAAAGAATTTCTAAAAGTCAGTAGAACTCAGACTATATAAAGCAATATACAGTACTCGTTTCCTTCTGCCCTTTTTTGCATCTAGCCATAGTGATTTTTTCCCTTTGTAGCATATTGGCAGTGCAATTCTCCACCCACTTTAGGTCAGTACCATGGGTTATTGCCAGCGTGAAGCAGATGGAGAATCACACCTAAAATTCACCATTCACTAGAAATCCAGTAACTCTGTGTACATTCTCTTTCATATAACTGAATAGGAAAAAAGTCAGGCAGATTATATACCCCAAACCCACAAAGCAGATAAGGGGCGGAAGTCACTTTTGTGCAATCAATTAAAATGTACAGAATAGATCTGCAACCATTAAAATCTGAAAGAGAAAATAAGCTTTTAAAGGTACTCAGCATTGATATAATTAAATCTACCACATCTAGGTCAGCTGAGGATGCGGGATTTATACCACCTATGATTTATTCACATCTTCTGAACAATGCTGTTTCGATTGACAGGTCACTAAGTCTTATGCTTTTTACAGCTAGAACATCTGCCATGCCACACAGAGATTTTACATGACTCTAAGAAAACCACGGTGGCTAAAAATTTGAAAACCTTTGCCAGAATTGGAGAGGGGACTAGGCAACTGTGATACGTTGGACATGTATCAACCAGCACTATGCTGGGTGAGCTTTAGTGATTAATACTGAGAAACCAGACTACGGCAGATTTTATCGGCTTTCCATGATCTTGGCCAGTAAAGGGTATAGAATAAGATACTACTGAGAAAGCACCACAATTTATTGAAACTGTTATCCCTCAAAAAAGAGAACTTGGAGTCACTGTAGATAGGTCACTGAAAAGATAGGTTCCATGGACTGCAGAGGTCAAAAGGATAAAAAATGTTAATAAATATAAGGAATAGAATAGAAAATGGTACCGAGATATTATAATGTAAATATATAAATGTCTAGTTCATCAACAGTTCTAACTACCTGTGTCCATACTTTTAAACATCACATGCATTTCTGATCTCCCCCATTAGAAAGAAAGAAAGAAAGAAAGAAAGAAAGAAAGAAAGAAAGAAAGAAAGAAAGAAAGAAAGAAAGAAAGAAAGAAAGAAAATAGTGGCACTGGAAAAGGTACCAAGAAGAGGATTATCTAAGTTCTTGGATGATGGTCAGCTAAAGATGGTCATTGAATATGGAACCTTTGACTGATGAAAGGTGGGAGTGGATGTTAAGGAATAGCTTGGCACCGCACCAGGAAGGAGACAAGGACACATTGAATGGAATTCAGAAGGCTTCACTCTCTATTCAAATTAAAGAAAAGCGAACAAAAGGAGGGTGGGAAAACCTCACTCCCTAAAAAAACATGATCCAGGAGTAATAACTTAGTAAGATAGAGGTTCCAGGGTACAGCCTGGGTCCAACCTTTTCTGAGCAAATCAAAAGGGTCCTCACACCTTGGTCCAAGATGCACGGCTTGGATGGTGGGGAGTGCACTCTGCATGAGGCCTCCTAGCAAGGTCCTCCAGGATCAGGAGTCAACTGACGCATTGCATACCCACAACACCACACATGTCCTGTGAGCTGTAATGCTGTAATGGTTGCACTTGCTTACTCCTGAGGAGGAGTCAAGCAATCGGTTGCTTCATTGCCCATGCTCTGACCCTTTCCTCATTTCATAGGGAGGTGTCACTTAATTATTGTCTGGGTCATTCTGCAAAGATTCCAACTCCTCCAGACCATCACCACTGAGGACCACCAGCTTAGCTTGGCAGTTCCCCCATCCAGAACCAGAATTCAAAACGAACTTTTCTCTTAACTTTCCTTAGCATGAGGAGATAGATGGACCCCATTAGTCCAATAGAGGTCATGCCTGTCCTCTTGTATTTGTTCACGGTAGATGCAGCTCCTGCCCTGTGCTATCACCCATCATAAAAGTGCATGATTCGTTTTCCTCCTACCTCCATCCACTTTCATATGCTGTTGTAAGATGCGGCCCCAACCCCGGGCACCGTACCCCCCGCAGGTACCTTCTACAAGGCTGCCAAACAGGTGTAACCCCAACACCGCTCATAGGGCCACAGGATGCTGCAGCTACAGCAGAAGCACCCGACACATCTGGGGAACCCCCTCCCACGCTACTCCCAGCTCCGAACCAGGAACAGACCCCGCCGGCCTCGCAAGATACAGGGACGGGGCTAGCACCGCCGCAATGTTCACAGCGCCTCCTGGCGCATAAAGGGGGCATGGCCTGCAGCATAAATGCCGGTACCGTGGGACAAGCGGCGCCGGTGATCAGAGACTGGCCCCTGGAGCGAAAGCCTTGCGTGTGGTGAACCTTGATTTCTCCCATTGCCCTGAAACCCTCCTTCCTTCTTCTCTACCCGAGAGAGCTGACCTTATACAAGTGCAGGCAGTGCGTGAATCCGGTGAGTGAGTGATCCCCTTTGTGTTTTGTGGAGCGCTTGAACGACGCACCCAGACCTGTTCAACCTGGAATCCGGGATACGTTTTCCCACTTGCAGGGCTCCACAGAAAGTCAACTTAAATGCCATTCTGATAATGGTGTCCTCATAAACTGTCAACACATATTACCCAAATGGTGCTAACTAGCCTAAGGAGTAGCCCTGGGGTGATTGGTCTGCTGCCATTCCCCCTCCACCCCTGCTGACAGGCCCAGCTCTCTATCATCCTTCAGGGACAGAATCCACTGTCCGAAGTGGGGGGGAGAGCTGGCTCACCAAATGACTATAGTGATTAAGGGCTGTCATCCTGCTGGCCATGGTTCCCGGCACTAGGCCTGCACACCTAAGGACAAGGCTGTATGTGGGGATCCAGGATCAGGAGTTCTAGGGACCAGCCCTGATGAGCTCTAAACTCCTGGAAGTGAAGGAAAGATTGCTCATAAATTGCTCTGGTACGTGAGTCTAGTGATCCCTGGACAGCATCAAAGTATTCACCTATCCAAGGCTCCACAGCTTCAGCAAGGACTCAGGCATTGACTTGGCTTCCAGTGCTAACAAGTAAAACTGATCCATCTGAGAATGAGAAAGGGTGTTGGATATGCCATTGTTAATATCTGACACATTTTTTAAAAAAAAATTATTTTTTTTTCAGATTTATACCCCGCCCCTCCTGCAACGCAGCTCGGGGCGGCTTCCAACAATAAAAATACACTAAAATTCATTTTAAAAACAATCAAATATTAAATATAAAATATAAAACAGGGCTAGACATATAAAATAAATAAATAAATGGGTGGGGGACTAAAATCCTCCCTCCCCACCCTCCCTCCCAACCAA
Organism: Sphenodon punctatus; assembly: GCA_003113815.1. Classification (NCBI taxonomy): domain Eukaryota; kingdom Metazoa; phylum Chordata; class Lepidosauria; order Sphenodontia; family Sphenodontidae; genus Sphenodon; species Sphenodon punctatus. Next base: position 269,346 of record QEPC01003948.1, read on the forward strand.
AGGCCTGGGCAAACAGCCAGGTCTTACAATTCCGCCGAAATGTTAAAAGGCTTGGGGCCAGGCAAGCTTCCTCCGGAAGGGAGTTCCACAGCCGTGGTCCCACCACCGAGAATGCCCTCTCCATCGTGGCCCCCCGCTTAACACGGGGGACCTCCAGGAGGGCACCCCCGGCAGACCGCAGGAGCCGCTCTGGGGCGCGAAGGGCGAGGCGGTCCCTAAGGTATGAGGGGCCAAGACCGTATAGGGCTTTATAGATCATCACTAGGACCTTGAACTTGGCCCGGCACACTATCGGCAGCCAGTGCAGAGCTCGGAGCACCGATGTAATGTGCTCCCGGCGACCCGTCCCCGTCAGAAGACGAGCCGCCGCATTCTGCACCAGCTGAAGCCTCCGAGCCAAGAACAAGGGAAGCCCCACGTAGAGCGTGTTGCAGTAGTCGAGCCTCGAGGTGACGAAGGCATGGATGAGGGAGGCCAGGTCCGGGCCAGAGACATACGGACGCAGCCTACGCACAAGATAAAGCTGGCGGAAGGCAGCCTTAGCGACTGCCTCCACCTGCCGCTCCAGACGCAGGTCTGCGTCCAATATGACCCCCAGACTCTGAACCTGCTGAGCTACAGGAGGGCAAACCCCCCCAACTAGGGGGGCCACCACCCCCTTCGCCCTCCCCACCACCATCACCTCCGTCTTATCTGGGTTGAGCTTCAGTCTGCTCAGCCACATCCAATCCGCCACGGCCTCCAAACATTGGGATAGCAACGAGATAGCAGGGTCTGGGTCAGTAGAAAAGAAGAGGTACAGCTGAGTATCATCAGCATACTGGTGACAACGCACCCCGAACCCTCTCACGACCTCCCCAAAGGGCTGCATATAGATATTAAACAACAACGGAGACAAGATCGATCCCTGCGGAATGCCACACGGTAAAGCGCGGGGGCACGATGTTTCCTCCCCCAGCACCATTTAGGGGGAAAAAAAATATGTTCCATCTCAGGTAGGCAAGGACGAAAGCCCTTACTAGTCTCATCACCCTAGGGGACTTTGATGACAATGAATTGATGATCTGTACTACCAAAATATTGCACCAAGTGTTTCAGGGTTTTACTGAAGGCTTTTGGATTCCTGCCCAAGGGACCAGTACACTCAGCAGAGCGTCCAGCTTGAAATCAATCATAGGCATGGGGCATTTAGTTGAGGAAAAGATAGGAAAGGAGATTAAGGAAGGGAGGGTAGTGGGGCCATTTGACTCCCTGCCCCCATGCATGACTTGTGGGACTCCCCACTTGGGGTACTGAAAAAAGGTCCCCCAAAAGCCAACAAAAGTTTAGCTAGTTGGCTAGTTTGGCTTTCTGTTGGCTAGTGATGCTGTCCGGATGTGTACCACAACTAGAATAGGGAGGAATTTGAGGAATCTGAGGTCCCTAGTAATACCCCCAAATCATGCTATTCAGCGGGCCATGGCTGCACACACCACTGCCCCCCAAAATACGCCCTGAATCCTAGACCCCCACTGCATCAGATTGGACCCGGAGTTCAGCTTTCAAGAGTAACTGCTCCGTCAGAAGCTGACAACATTGTATTCAGTCAGGAATGTTCCCCATGTTGCAAAATCCTCCCTCATCTTCTATTCATTCTAACATGATGATGAGGAGTCAAGCCACCTGATGCTCACTCAAATGGGCAGGAAAGGAACTGCTGGCCAGGAGTCACAACCTGAGAAGTAAAATTGAGGGATGAAAAGATGGACTGGAATTGCCTAACCATGACCTTACGGGTAAAAGCGCCTGCCCTAATGCCCTCCCTTAGGGCAGCCAATTTCTCCACTGGCAACCATGGAATGGAGACAACTGTGTCCAACCTGATACCAAGATAGGTCAAGGATGTAGCCGGGGTCTCAGGTTTATTTTGAGCAAGTGGGACCCTGAGCTCTCTGGTCAATAGCTGGAAGGTATGGAGAAGCTTTGCAGACTCATCATTGCCTGTCCTATGAAGAGGAAGTCATCTAAATAATGTGTGACTTGATACATCCCCTCACCCACTTTTGGGCTGCCTAGTCAAAAACAGAGCTGAACTTCTCATAAGCAGCATATGAGAAGAAACATCCCATAGGCATGGCCTTCTTGAAGTAGAATTTTCCCTGAAACATGAAACCAAGGTGTCCAAAATTATCTGGGTGGGCTGGGAGAAGGTGAAAGGCAGATTTAATATACTCTATTCCAAAAGTGCCCCCTTTCTACATGTTCGCATGTAGGAAGCCGCACCTTTGTCAGGGTAGTTCTGAAACACCTGCTCTAGGGCATTAGGCCAAACTGGGGTTGGCACCCTTCCCCACCCCTTGGCTACCTGCTGGGTTTCACTGTCCCCTATGTGGTCCCAGCTAGGGATGGGCGACCAGAACACGGTTCAGATGTTCGGACGTTCGGTCGTTTGGTTCGAAACCCAAGTTCGCGTTTGATGGTTCGGTTCAGCCGAGTTCAGTTTGGCTGAACTTGGCCGAACATTCAAAAATAGCACTATCGATACCGATACCGAAACTGAATTTTTGGCCCTGAAAAGATGTTTTTCCCACCCCCAAACTCATCCAATCTCATCCAAACGCGATCGAACTGTTTGGTCATTCGAGAGTTCGGTTCGGATGTTCGGTTCGGACATCCGAACAGACTGAGTTCGGTCCGAACGCCGAACATCCGAACCGCGTTCGCCCATCCCTAGTCCCAGCAGGGGCTATCTGCTCTGGCCACCATACTGCTTGAAATTATTGCAATTTGTGACTGGATGCTACCCCATGCTGTGTGTGCAGAAGTGTCAAAATCATCAGAGATTCCAAAAACATCTTACTGCACCATTATCGTCCCAGCACACCTGCCCTGTTTGGCTTTCCCAGTGCCCTGTCTAGCTACCCACTTTGTAATTACCAAAATCTCCACCTCTCGAAAGCACGTGACCACTACTGGAGCAGGGGAACACCCTTGAGTTGCTCACACATTCCAATCATAGGTCTTGCATGTGGAAATTGCACCATAAGCCCAGTTTGATGAGAGCTCGCTGTCAGAAGTCTTCATTGTACTGAAGCCACAGCCTGGTGGTGCCTGTGTCATATGCTCTACGAACAATGTCACCATACTTAAGCAACTCAGACCCTCTTTCTGGGAATGCCTGTAATAAAAACCCCATGCAAAATAATGTAAGCAGCCATCCAGTTAGCCCAATTCCTTTTGGCCTTGGAGCACTTGAATTTCTATTATTCTTTCCTATCTGACTTAGTATTGGGATAAAGGATGGGGTCATTGAAAAGGAGGGTAAATAGATTGACATATTTACCTCTTCTTATCTTTTCTCTGGTCTCATGGAGAAACTGCCCTCTATAGGGGCTGAAACATTGGTATATCCATTGGTTCACCAGGTGTGGGGGCTCCAACTCAAAGGTGAGGGTTGACAATGCCCTATGTCCCTGTAGGTGAACCCTCCACACCAGTCTGGCAGCTTCAGGTTCATCTGGACAGCATCCATTTTCTAAATTCCTCACAGTCTGGTTTTTGTCCGGGTTTTGGCACTGAGACTGCGCTCATGGCCTCGACCAGTAACCTACGTGTGGAACTCAACAAGGGAAATTTGGTCTTGTTGGTTCTACTATATCTATCCATGGATTTTGATACAGTGAACCATGAAGTGTTAGTTACTCACCTGCAGGACCGAGGTGGGGTAGACAGGACAGTTTTACAGTTGTTCTGATCTTTCCTTGCCAATAGATCTCAGTAGGTGCTACTAGTGGACTATCCATTGTCCCCCATGGGATCTTATGTATTGGGTCCCACAGGGTTCCATTCTGTCCCCCCCTCCTGTTAAATGTATATATGTAGCCTCTGGGGGAGATTGTGTGCGGGTTGGGGGTGCGGTGTCATCAGTATACCAATGACATCTAGTTGTATCTCTCTTTTTCATCTAAACTAGGCCCTGTAGTCTCAGTGCTTTCCCAGTATCTGACGGCTGTGGGGGATTGGATGAGGTCAAGCCAATTGAATCTTAATCCTGATAAGATAGAGATGATGTTTGTTGGGAATCGGGGGGGATCTGGGGGAAGGAGAGGCACCCATCATTGATGGGGTTTGTCCCTCATTGGCCTCCCAGGTGCAGAGTCTTGGGGTGCTCCTGGATGCTCAACTACATATGGATATCCAGATGTCGGCTATGACCAGGAGCACCTTCCACCAATTACATCTGGTGAGAAGACTCCAGCTGTATATTTCAGATTCTGACCTTACCACCGTCATCCATGCGTTTGTCACCTCGAGGCTGGACTACTTCATGTGCTCTACCTGAGGCTGCCCATGGTGATGGTCCAGAGACTGAAGCTAGTGCAGAATGCGGCAGCCCACCTGCTAGGGACGGGTTGCCATGAGCATATTATACCAGTGCTCCATGCTCTGCACTGGCTGCCTATAGTCTTCCTGGCATGTTTCAAGGTGCTGGTATTAACATATAAAACCCTAAACAGTCTGGGTCCTACCTACGTGAAGGATTGCCTCACCGCCTGGGCGGCTCCTGCGGTCATCAGCAGAGACCCTCCTGGAAATCTCCCTTTGTCAGCGGGTGGCCACGGAAAGGAGGGCATTCTCAACGGCCGTGTTGGTGCTGTGGAACTCACTCCCAGTGGGTGTGTCCATCTCAACCCGGTTCTTCTCACATTCCATGGAATTGTAAGGCCTGTGTCTTTCACCAGGCATTTGGTGGAGGGGATGGGAAGGTGGTTGGAATGAGGGTCTTGGTTAGTTTGTTAATATATTATCAGAGCACTGTTGGTTTGGTTTTTGGTTTTTCATTATTTTAATTTAATATTTTTTGATTTTATTGTATTTTATTTAATTGCTTTTTGTGAGCTGCTCCGAGCTGCCGGATACAGTAAGGGTGGGTTAGAAATTATTAATAATAATAATAATAATAATAATAATAATAATAATAATAATAAATGCTAGCATTGGGGCAGTAACTCTCGGTGCAGCCATGCGTGCCCACTGGGACAGGTGGGGGAGATGAAAAGCAGCCCACATCCACACTTTCATTCCATGGTACCCATATGCACCATTCCAGTAAAGCCTCTGAGCATTGGTGTGCCCAGGAACAAATGGCTGTTGTCCCTCATTAGCCTGAAGCACCCAAAGCATGTCCAATGCCTCCCTGCCCCTTCACCAGGCTCCTCAGCCCTGTCACATGCTGATTCCCTGGGCTCATATAACTGGGAAAGTGACATTGCTGGTCCAGGCTGCTGGGGCCACTGTTGGAGCAGGGTGTTCGAGGACTGGGGGGTGGTAGCCTCCATCCAGTTAGGTTATCCAGCACTGGCCAAAGGACTCCAACCACTCAAGAATGGAGGCCAATATCTGTTTGCTCCTCTGGGTCTCATTGCCTCAAGGCCACTGTGGAGGAGGTCTTTGTTGCTTAAATGAGATGAAGAAAGCCTGCGACATGCGCTATGTCTAGGTGGATTAGCCAGATCCTCCTTCCCTCCCACTCATTTGCTCTGGCCCTAGCGGTGATGGGTCTCTCTATCCAGCCCTGCCTGAGGGGCAAGAAATAGGGAAAGCCCTGCCGGGAGCCCTGCCTGCAACCCTCGCCTCCTCAATGGTGAATATGTTCCTATCCCACCCATCCGTCTTCTGGATTGCCAGGAGGATGGCTCATGCTTCCACGGGGGCAGGGGGAGGGGCCCCAGATGATTGCCATCCAGTCTCCCAAGCACAGGGGGCCCTTTGTGGACTTCCTGTCCCCACCATTGTGTGCCATGCTGTGGCTGCCTGGTTTTCCCAAAGAGGAGCAGCAGGTTTCTTTTTTTATTTAATATCCCTTGGAATCTGACTGCTGGGGGGGGCGGGGAAGGGGTACGTGGGTTGGGGTGGTGGACAGAAGCCTTCTCACACCCACCAATTAAGGCTTGTTTCCCACCCTCTGCTGCCCTATGACAGTGGAGCTGCTCCCCCCCCCCACCATGGAAGCCTGTATCTTTAGCTCCCTCCTTATATCCTAAGAAGGTGGGGGGGGGGTAAATCTGGGAACTGCCCATTGGAGGCCACTTCCCTACGTTCACTCCTTGTTGCCTATGTGGCAGAAAGGAAGTGGCCTGGAGACCATCTGGCTGGCCCATGTGAGGTGGAGAAGGCAAAGGCACATTCTGCCATCCTGCAGGCTCACAGTCTCCGCCTTCAGAAGGTACCGCCTAAAGGACAGAGATTAGAAGGGCTGTGGGGGGGACTGGAGGGAGGATACTGGCCAGTATCACTGCCATGCCACTGTGCCAGAGCCTCCTCTTTACTGGTCCTCCTGCAGCTGGAGGTGCCGTGGTGCTGCTGCCACTTCTAAGCGAAGCTAACGCCAGTACTGCTGAGACTCCACCTCAGATCCATGGCCTAACTAAGCACCCAGGCCTGCTATGGGGATTGGGAGCGCAAGTCAATGCTTGCATCTCCATTGCTAGCTGCTCCCAACTGATTTTTTCGCATCTGGGAGCTCAAAATAGTGTGAGACTTCCTTTGCGCCATTGCCAGTTGCCATGGCAACCCTGGCCGGGCTGCTCCAGTGCAGGACGCAGGACCCTCTGCATGCTCCTTCTCCCTTCCTCCAAAAAGTGCAACCACCGAAAATCATTCCCCCCAAATAGAGTTGGGACAGGATATTTAAGTTATGTCTTGGTTTTGTACACTACTCTTGGGGCATTCAGTACTAGTCAGTAGCAGAGATAGAATACTGCACTACATGGGTCATTGCCCTGATACAATATGGCACCTATGTTGATTGTTGATGTTTGCCAGATTTTCTCCATTAAAAGGGACCATTCTGCACCTGTTCTTACATGAGGGGAATTGTGACAATGATTACAAAAAAAAATCTTCGAGATAACTATTTTTCAGCAATAACCCCAGACAGATATAAATACAGATGTACCATTATCAATCTTTCTATAGACATACATCACTCTGGTTTGAACATTAGACAAAATACTTCAGAGATCAGTGCATTATTTTGGAATTGACTGTGATTCCACTGAAAACGGTTACCTGCCAGAGGATCCAAGGCAAAACCTCTGATGTTGAGCTCAAATGGTTTCCAGAATGAACTTCATGTAAAAGAGCATGGGAACTGCTCAGGAATGTATATCCACCAAGTAACACATTACTGCAGAAAAACTGTGTCACATTGAGTTGTAAGAACTCATGTACTGCATACAACAGGAACCTTACCCCATTCCTGCTAAACAAGGTCTAGAATCTTGGTTGTTGAGCTCTAGTCCATCCACCCAAATGCTCATATCCTTAAATGAGCATACATTTATCTTAGACAAAGTAGTTCAGAATTCAGACCTGGTATATTTTACTGGACCAACTTCTGTTGGTGCAAGTATGCAAGCTTTGGGGCCACACAGGGCTCCCTTCTCAGGCATGTAAAAAAAGTCAGCATTATAGAATGAGCACCTGAAATACAGGTATATATTTATATACTAGAGGAAGGCCCCTGTGTGATGTGAAAGCTTGCATACTTTCACCAACAGAAATTGGTCTGATAAAACTGTACCATGTGAACTATTTTATCTTCATCTCTTGCACTTGGGGGAAACGCAGCAGCTGCACACTCTCCAGACTTCATTTATCTGACAGCAATAGTATATCCCTCCCTCTGTGAATCATTATATATTTTTATTTTACATTGCACAAGTATCTAGGAGTCAACCACTTCTGTATTGGTCACTTTCTTTAGTGCTCTAACTTGGTTTGGATCCAGACCAAATTGTGATACCAAAATGACTGGAAAATGTGTTTCCATTAACAATGTGCCTAGTTGATGGCATATACCTGGAATCATTCACTTTGTACTTCTGCAGCATGATAATAAAATGTATATTATGTATCTTTCTAACGGCTTATCCACATGGAAAGAATAGCTTACTGCTGTTGCAAGCTATAATGGATTTGTTCCACATCTCCAAGTGGTAACCACCTGTGCTTTGGTGCTTAGGGTTCCCAATGTCGTGCTGATAACTTAAGGTGGAGGTTACATTTGCTGTTTCTGTATTGCTTAAAGGAACGTGTACTTACATTTTCAGGTGTAGTGGATGAGTGGTTAAGGCACTCAGCTTCATCTTGAAAGGTTGTGGGTAGAAATCCTGTTTGGCCCCATACTAGATGACCACCTGATCCATATGGTTGGAGAAATTCAGTCAGACCTGGTGCTGGCCACAACACTCACTTGGGTACCACAACCACACAAAACTGGGACACCTTAATCACATCAACTCAGATGGGGCAATTAAGTGTCTTGGAAAGGACTTTGACATAACATTTTCAGCCCAGGATTCTATATTGTAGAATCTAGTGTAATCACAATTGGTATTACTGAGTTACTAATGAGAACAAATTTATTATTTATTTATTATTATTATTATTATTATTATTATTATTATTAATTGTATGAGAGTGGTAGGGTGAACGTGCAGCATAAGACTGGTAATATGCTTCTCTCCTTGGAGGATAAGAGATTATACCTGCTATATATGCTTCTATCTGGTGTAATACAGTTGCCTAATGCACGTGTCTTCACTGGTCTAATACAACATAAAACTATACAAGTATTTCTCTGGTCTGATACGACAGGCTGTACATGACACTACAAAGATGCTTCACCCTTTGACTAGAATTTGTGTACAAAGAAAGAAGCAGTGTAGCCTAGCAAGCATGTATTAATTTTGTGTGGGAATCTTCTCCCACGATTAGCAGAAATGATAAATAAAAGTGTCAAACAGAGCTGTATCAAATGGCACAGCACATTGGCATGTGCAGGATGTCTATGCAATAAAAGGAGGAGCTGGAGAGGAAAGTTATTTTTGCAATCTGAGTAATGAGAGATAGCCTTGAAACTCTGATAGCGAGGGGAGCATTTTCATTAGGTACGTTTCATTTTCTTCTCCGGTACAGTGATCCACTTACAGTAGCTGAGTGTTTGTACATGACACATTTTCACTTTCCCACAGAAGTGCTTGTGAGTTTTGAATGCTGTTTGTTGTTACCGCTCTCCTCCCGTCTCCCCCCCTCGACACAATGCACCAATTTTTAACCTTTTCAGTAACCCGGTGACACCTCTGGGACATTACAGTATTCCTGTCAAAATGTCTGGTCTGGAACAGTAAACTTTACATTGATGTCTTGCTTTTTGGGAATAATTACACTATACCTTAAATGTTAGCCTATTTACTTTTTGTGCAAAAAAGATGACAATAAAATCAATGGAACACAATTCCCAAATGTGCATCTAAGTCTTTTGCAATGTTAATGGATTGGCATGTCTGGAGAGATGCAAGATCATTTTGTCTCAGGCTTGGACCTGCACGTGATATGAGCTTCCTCAAAGCTACCCTTAGTAACCCTCATCTGCTGGGCTCCTCTGTCCTAAAAGTTAGTTTAATCCCCCTCTATGTGTTTGGATTCCAGGTGTGGGACCCCACACATTGATCAATAAGTCTATGATGAAGGAACTTCATCCTGCTACCTATGACCAGCGGCTATGTTTTTTCAATGATTCCACAGGAGTCAAAAACTCAACAAAGCGAATCGCGGATGCTGTAAAGGAAGCATGCTGCTCATGTCTGTGACCACTGTATGCAAAGCTTGGCATTAGTCACCGCCAGGCCGCCTCTGACAGCCCTGAAGTGAGGGAGATTAATGTGAGGCAGGGGCACTTTATTATTGTCATTCTGTTCTTTCACACTCTGCCTCTGACTTTCAATTTTGCTCCAGAATTAATTGTCTGCTCCCTACAGTATGACTGATGTAGAAGGATACAAGTAACATAGGCACCTGGTTCTGGCCTTGACAATTTGACTCGTTGCTGCAGGATGTATTGTGTACGGTCAAATTCAGGGACAGACGGGCATCTTTCAAAGAAATCAGCTAATGTTTCTTTTGACTTCAATCAGATTTGACTGGAGATTATCCTTTTCTAAGAACAATTTTTCCTTGTAGAGATGCTAACAAATGCCAGTGCCATTATTAAGTACTACTACATGATACTGTTGCTCTGTTTTATGCAGCCTCGTATGAGGCCTTTCATTTCTAAGCTTTTTTTTTTTTTTTTATGTTGGAGGGTTGTAAATTAGTAATGGAGCAGTGTTAAATCCCTACCCTCTTGGAATCAAGCATTGTTGTAAGAGAACATTATATACAGTATCTCTGACAATAAAAAATACATGACTGTGTAACTCTGTATCATTTACTATTTACAGCATTAGTAGCTCCCAAGCAAATTACTCAACAAGTAAGACAAATATTTAAAGATCCTGTATCTAAACTGTAATGTCTGACTGTATATCTTGAAATGAAGAGTTGTGCAGAAAGATCAAAGAACATCTTTACTTGAGAATTGAGGACTGAGCTTTTAGGATGAAAAAATAAATACAGAAAGAGCTTTTCTAATTGAACCATGAGCATCTTGGTTTGATTTTTTCCCCCAAGTTAACCTCTGATGATATAAAAGACTGTAAAAATCTACATGCAACTTACTTCACGTTATTTTTCACCATTATCCAGCAGTTAGAAGACTTTGGTGATGAAAACATTGCAGTTAATCCCATTTTTTGCATAGGAAATAGCTGTGTGAATGACACAGTATTCATTCAGAAAGGTCTTTCTTCCTGGTGACCATTGTTTCTCTACGTTTCCTTTAGTGTTTACCTCTGGATTCCTTATGTTAATACCATACCATGGATTAAAACACAACGCCGATGGAAAACTCCAACTTTTACCTAATTAAAGTGTAAATGATGGAATATCAAAAACTCCATTGTTTAATGTTACCATCCTTTAATATATCTTTCTCTGTGAGGCTTTCAGGAATTCCTTCCCAAATACACCGCCTGAAGATAATGTGCAATAAATTATTGCAGCTTTAATTCATCTACTACTTCAATATGATCATGGTATTATGTTAAAGGGTACAGAAATATATAATATGCTCAACTGTCTCTATAGCTGATACCAGAGGGAAAATTACCACCACTCAGCGAAGAAGATCCAACCTCATTATATTAATGATTTATCACGATGGACAAAATGTGAAAAGTAACTAGTTGCTTTTATGGAAAGAGGCAGCCCCCCACCCCCAATTACTACCTTTTACAGACTCCCACTACAAAGTAGATTTTGGAACTCATTCCAACTTCCCTGAAACGAGTTCAAAGTCATTGGAAACTCTGCCTCTAAAATGAAGGTGTGCAAGGAAACGATGTAATATCCTTCAAACCTGACATTAAGTATTCAAATGTTACTTAAAGAAAGTGTTAGCAATTAAATTAATCAATCTTCCTAGCCATGTACTGAACAGATGTTCAATAAATCCTCCTGCTTACAGTGTGTTGCAGGGGCAGGGAAGGGGGGTGAAGAAGTCCACTTTTAGCTGTCCTTCAGTGATGACATCCCTTGGCCCATCCTTTCACTGGTCCTCATGGGCCACTGTCAAGGCAGTTCTGTTGTGTTGTTCCTTTATTATAAATAACAACAGGCCACCTGGACTAACTCCGGTACTTGGAAGCTGAGGCTTAATGATCCTTCAGGCTGCATCCTCCACTCTCTCCTGATCTCAGATAATGGGACTGATGGGAATGGCAGAGGAGTGACGGATGGCAGTGACAGATGACTCCAGACAAACATGTGCTGACAACTAGTGAATATGGGGCAGTGTTGCAGAAAGGTCAAGATAAAAGTACTTGCTTGACTTTCAAAGTTTCTCCATAAAAAACCACACACACCACACACACACACGCACATAGTATCCTAATAATTGTTTAGGGTTCTTTTTTCCCCCAGCTGTTTCTTTTATTTCTTTCCCCATAGCTGTGAGGTAGTACTACCTAGTCACTTCAGAAAGAAAGTGGAATTTCTCCTAGTGAAAATTGCAACATCGTCTGTAGAGTCACAGTTGCAATCATATGGAAGCATACATTCATGTCCAATAAGCATTTGTGAGCCGGAAGGCTAATGATTTTTTATTATTATTTAGCTTGTGCATCCTGGCCCACCCTAATTAAAGCATTCTCTTTCAGAGAGCACTAAGCAACTGGACAGTTTGGTCAAGGGACTGTCCTCCAACTGACTTGCACTCACAAATACATAACTCCTCTAACATTTTCATTCTGTTCCAGCTTTTTTACACTCTACTCAGGACCATGGCATATAAGCATGTGGCAATGACCATTCCTGGAAAAACCACTGTCTTGCCCAGCTGGGCATGGGGGTGGGGACTGGGGAGGAGACCTATTCTTAACAAAAGGACATGAAATTAGGTGCTATATGGTTATGCAATAAGATACTGTTTACTAAAGTCTAGAGAGGTGCAGTAGTTGCTGCTTTGATCCCAAGTGGTAGAGAGTGAGACAGAGACAAAATAGTTCAAATGATATCTCTGATTGAACCAACTTCTGTCTCCCCTTTGCCTACTTAAAGGAACTCACTCATATGTTAACAAATTCATGTTAGAGCTACAATGTCTACTGCTTAAAGGCCAAGTTTGTCCATCAGAGCTCCCCGTAGCCCTCCCACAACAAATATTGTTGGGTAGGATAACAACGTGTCTTGTCTCCCTTAACTTTTTACACGTTATACGGCAACTGTGATAAAATGAGTCGAGTGACATTCAAATGTAATGGTTAGGAATCTCTGCACCACAGATATACAACTTCAACCTTTTGAATGCTGCCATTCCATATATGGACTTTATCCACATTTTAATGAGGCTTTAAAATCTCCAAGATTAAGCTGGTATTTTATGTAGAACTGCCTGCTTTTTATGATATCTTGAAATGTTGTACAACATTTGTGACTATATTGATCCTTATAAATTCAGCATCTATATATATTCATGAAAAGTATCTCCCCGCCATCCCTCACCCCTGTTTCCCCATTCAGCACATGGTATAACCCAGAGTGGGGAGGTATTCCCCCCACCACCACCACCCCGTGTTGCGCAGCAATAAACAGGTGGCAGGGTAATATTTAAACAACATCAGAGTTCAGCAGCATTGATACAAATAAAATGGACTTAAAAATCGAAATAAATGACACTGTCCCTGGGACTTTACTCTGCCTGATTCTCCTTCAGGTAAAAAAAAAAAAAAAACAAGAAAAAAAACCTTCCAGTTCCTGTGGGGGTAATAAAATATCCTCTCCTCGCACCTGGGACAGTTATACATCTTCATGCCTCCTGTTTGCCTGACTGCAGAGACCAACCTTCCTATGTTTCTTCATGCTGTTTCATGCTTTTAATCTGAAACAAATGATTGCAGGGAAAAAAAGCATTATCACCTTGGCGAGGCATCAGGAGTATAAAAAAAAAAAAAAGAAGAAGAAGAAGAAAGGGTCTATGGGCAAATTCATCTTCCACTGCTACAATCAATCTCTCACCTAAAGAAATACACAATAAGTAGGCAGGAAAGGGGCAAGATTTATGGCCTAGAAACATCTACACTGACCAGCATACACCTAGCCTTCTTGGCTCCCTCCTTGCCAGAATGGCTCTTTCTAACAGTTACAATGATATACTGTCTCTCCCTACTGTTTTACAAGTACATTAGCTTTATTTAATGAGATCTCGGAGTAATTTAACAGATGTATATAGGACATAAGACTAGGAAAACTCTTGCTACTCGAATACTTTTGCCAAGGTATTCCAGGGGCAGCTAATCTACATTGCAGTGTTATATGCTTTCAAAACAGTATTATTGGAATTTTGGGAAGTGGTTTTTTTTAATGGTTTTAATAGAAATATTAGATTATAATCAAGCAAGATGGTGGCGTGTGAGCACACCATGTTCACATTTACATTTATCCAGCCCATTAAAAAAATCAGGACAAAAGCAGTTACTTTAGATCTTTAAAAATGCTTCTCTATTAAAAGGCCGGAGAGAAATTTAGTTGGGGAGATGAATATATTATGTAAAAAATATATACCTTCCTGTACAGTCCTACTTCTCCAAAACCATTTCCCAAGGGGGGAAACACATTCTTACATTAAAGAATTTTTATTTATTTTTTTAAATCTGTTTTAAAGAGGAAGATGGCAGGTTAAATCTATAAGAAAACAAAGATATGTTTGGTATTTTTGTTTAGTACATTAACCATTGTTAAGAATTCCCTTCTTTCCTTTGTCCCATAGTCTCATGACGATATGCATGGTCAGTCACACATGCTCTGCTTTCCATTTTACTCTGCCCTGTGTTTCAGCATACAGTACCTGGGTCCTTACCTTCCTCTCCATTCTGTTCTCTCTTAGGATCTTAGGCCGCATTCACACCTGATAGCAACAGCGGCTTTCAAAGTGACGTGAGGCAAAGACATGGTGGAGGGAGAAGCCGGATCCTGGAAGTAGCACCGGTGCGAATGGGGTTCTGCTGAGACGTTACTCATGGATGACAAGGATGGATTTTGCGTCATCATCCATTGTGGCAGAACGCAGTTCGCACCGGTGCTACCTCTGGGATCCAGTTCCTCCCTCCACCGTGTCTTTGCCTTGCGTCACTTTCAAAGCTGCCACCACCACCAAATGTGAATGCGGCCTTAGAGTCGGAAGGGACCTTGAGGGTCATGTAGTCCAAACCCCTCCCTGGATGCAGGCCTGGATGACTACACTACAACATTTCCGACAGGTGGTGGCCCAGCCTATGCACTTCAATACACTCACTTCCTTCATGGGGTTTTGCCACATGTGACAATGGGAGGGAGTCAGGCCGACCCAACCTGGCTTGGGAACAAGCTTCCAACTTAATCCTGACCGGTCCGGACACAAAACAAATGTTCCTGTGGCTGGGCCACTGGGGAGGATGAGGAGCCGCACAAACATATGGCCACCTCCATGCTGTGAAAAAGCCCCCTGCCATGACAGGCAGCCATGATGGCCGTCAATGGCAGACCCGATCCAGACTGAGCCATGCTGGGCCACACCACATGAGTAGCCTGCTGTAATCCACTCTGACCCAGTCAGGTGCACTGCAGCCAGAGCTGTAACCCTGGAGGTCTCCGGGCTCATAACCTGGGCTCACTGCGGACACACCCAGGAGCAATCCTGGGCAACTTCTGGCAGCCAGGCCTAAGTGGGCCACCATCATATTTGTTAACACCCATGCTCTGCCGCTTGGTCTACTGCCCTCTACCAGAAGGTGAACACATACCTTAGAAAAAACAATTACCCTTCATCTGCTGGATTTGGCAAATAGCTGAAGCTTCCCCCTTATTACACCATCCACTACTGTCTCTTTTATACAAATCTTTTTTCTGCTGACCTCATTCTAATATTTCTAGCACAGCTAATAGTTACTACGATACTAGCATATCCGTTCACCATGTTCAGAATTCTTGTTCTTAGGCACAATGTAATTTGGGTGGTATTTTCTCTTTGAGCAAGTCACTATCCATTAGCTTCAGTTCCCCATCTGTAAAATGGGTATAATAATGACCTACCTCACAGGGTTGTTGTGCGAGTAAATTAGATAAGGATTGTAAAGCAGTTTGAATACTGAAAGTGCTATAGAAATGAAAACTAAATACTAAATACTAAATATTGATGATGATGATGATGATGATCTCTATTGCAGTCAGAGGCGCAACTGGGTGAGGGTGTGTGTGCAGAGGCTCAGCTCCCTACTGCCTTACCCATGCACGCCAACCCCCAAAAGCACATTTACCTGTCCCTTCTTTCCCTTCATCTCTACCTACAGGTGCTTCTTAAATTCTGAGAGAGATGGTGTGCACCCCAGGGAAAGGGACATGGAATGTTTGGCATGAGCAGGAGACAACACTCCATGGTCCCAAGGTCTAGTGCCTGATGTTGTGTCTTCCTTCCCCTGGGCACATAGTACAGTCTCCTACTTGCACCTCACATCCCTTGACCCTTTCCCCATGGTGAACATCAACCCAGCAACTGAACAGATGGGAGAGGGGACAGGGAGTGGGGGAGGGGAGGTGGAAAAATACAGTTGCCTGACCAAAAAGAGAGGGGGTAACAAGTTTCCCTTAAGACTATCCTGGTTGAACCTGGGTTCCAGAGAAGCATTGTAAGCAAATGACAATGGTAATAATGTGGGGAGGCAGAAAGAGATAAAAGGAGGCAGAAATGGGCCCATAACCCCTAGGGATGTGCGAACAGATCACGGTTCGGTCGTTCAGTCATTTGGTCAGTTCAGGAGCCGAGTTTGGGTCCAGCCATTCGGTTCGGTAGCGTTTGGTTCGGCCGTTCGGAAATGAGTTTCCGTTTCGGTCTAGGTATCGTGTGGTCCTATGATCTTGTTGGAAACCAGAAACCGGAAATTCGAGTGCGTGCAGAGGTTGTGTGGAGAGAGAGCATGTTTGTTGTGGCTGGCTGTCTGGTTGTTTGGTTTTGTTTGGTGTGTTTTGGCTGTGTTGGACTGTGTGTTGGTTTTACTGTGTTGGTTTGGCTGGTTGGTGAGTTGGTGGGTGACTGTTTTGTTTGGGTGTTTGTTTGGAGGAGGAATGAAGAGGGTGAGGATTAATAGGACCTGGGGGAAGGCCAAGGTGGTGGAGCTGGTGGAGGAGGAGGAAGAGGTTGCTGCTGCTGGACCTTCGGTGGTGGAGGTCAGCAAGAGGGCACAGGAGGTGCTGCCAGGTTTTTAAACTTTATTTTTACTTTGAGGACAAGAAGAATGGAATACTATCCTTTAAAACAAGCTCACTGGAGCGCGGGTGGGTGGGTGGGCATCAGCTGGTGGCAGCAGATGTCTGCCACAGAGAGAAAGGGTACTGTGGGGGGCTCTTCCAGCAGTCAGGCACGAATAGAAGGAAGCACCCACCCAAACACATGCCAGCCATCTAGCAAGGGTCTCCCGTTGTCATCCCTAGCACCCCAAGAAGACCAGGATTTGCATGTGCCAGCAAGGGTCTCTCCAGTTATCAATGTCATCCCTAGCACCCCAAGGAGGGCAGGATTTTCACGTGCCAGCAAGGGTCTGGAGTTGTCATCCCTAGCACCCCAAGAAGGGCAGAATTTGCACGTGCCAGCAAGGGTCTCTCCAGTTGCCAATGCCATCCCTAGCACCCAAAGGAGGGCAGGATTTGCACGTGCCAGCCAGGGTCTTTCTAGTTGCCATCCCTAGCGCCCAAAAGAGGGCAGAATTTGCACGTACCAGCCAGGGTCTCTGCACTGCCATCCTTAGCACCCAAAGAAAGCAGGATTTGCACATGTCAGCAAGAGTCTCTCCATTTGCCATCCCTAGCATCCCCTAGCACCCCAAGGAGGGCAGGATTTGCACATGCCAGCTAGGGTCTTTCCAGTTGCCATCACTACTAGACCCCAAGGAGGGCAGGATTTGCTTGTGCCAGCCAGGGTCTTTCCAGTTGCCATCCCTAGCACCCAAAGAAGGGCAGGATTTGCACGTGCAAGCCAGGGTCTTTTGGATTTGCATGTGCCAGCCAGGGTCATCGTCTCCTGTTGCCATCCTTAGCACCCCAAGGAGGGAGGACTAGAAGCATCATAATAAATGCATGATATTACTTAGGTGTTGTTTATGTGTTACTGTTTCAGAGAGGGGGAGGAATCGGATGCCGGTGCTGGTGCCATGCGTAGGACACCAAGGAAGAAGTCGCCACTGCCACTGCCAGACAGTGGGCACACAAGGTCTGATTCTGGCAGTGGTATGAGAAGCATACCGGATTCACCGTCTGCAAGGTAAGGCACAGGGCCTGGAACAACAGGGAATGGATTGCCCTATGACCTGTTAGGAAATCCCCTGAAGAGAGAGATTGGCCACCCACCCACCCACCCATTTGTGGAGACAGAATGCAAGCAGGGCTTGACAGACCATTGGTCTGACACAGTATGGCACTTCTTATGTTCCTATTTTTTATGTTCTTTAGGTATGCGGCAAAAGATTAAAAAGGGTCAGCCAGGGGACAACATCAGGGCTCATCGCTCATGTTGAGAAAGTCCATGGCAAGACAGTGAGGTGGCAGGACTCTGGTGTGGCCGTGGAGCGTCATCACCAGAAGAAGGGGGGAAGGCATGCCAGCTATGCCATCAAAGCCCTTCCCCCTCCTCCAGCTCCGCTGAGGAGTCCCCCCAGGAGGAGTCTTCAGCGGCAAGGGACTTTTGGGCTGAAGTGGAGAGGCCTACCCAGGACTTCGTGGATGGCCTATGGCTGCAAGTAGTCACGATGGAGAACCAGCTGGTGGAAAAATTCCAGGAGGTCAAGGTTGAGAAAAAGAAGGTGGAGGCATACTCCCAGTATGTCTCTGCCAAGATGACTGACCTGGAACTCTGCCAGTCGGTCTCCAGGTGGCAGGCGGCCATGGCAGGGGCCATGGAATTTGCCCTCCAGAATGGCTACCAAATGCCACGAGGTGCCCACCCCTAGGTCCCATGCACCCCTTTTGCCTTTCCCCCAAGTTCTGGGGGACAGGCCCAAAGACTAAGAGACTCTGTAGACCCCATAAGTTTCCTTTCAATGTTTGTTTTTGGTTTTATAAATCATCATCATCAACAACAACAACTTTTATTTGTACCCCGCTCTCTTTTGCCTATGGCGACTCAAAGCAGCTGACAAAAAAAGCAAAAAAATCTAAAGAACAATAACAATTACAATTTTAGCACAAACCACACAATCTAAATAACCCCTCAATTAGCATAACAACATAACATTTCATAATATAACTCCTCATTTTTAACCATCCCCTCTCCTCCCTCACAAAATTCAATATAATACAACAAATCAATAATATTACAGCATATCATACCAGTCCTTCCATATGCTCCATCCCTGCTGCCACCAGGGAAGGAGCCCATCAACTCCCACCCAACCCTCCTGCTCTCACCAGTGTTGTTGTGGTGGTTGTTGTTTGAAAAGTTTTTATAAAAGTTCTATTTGTTGTTGTTACCCACTTTGTTTGACTTGCCAATCTTTTATCCCTCTGTGCTGCTTCTGGCAGGTGGCAGAATCTCATTGTATATACAACTTGTCCGATCCCTACCTGACAGCAGCAGCAGATGTAGCGTTAGCATATTAGCCCCAAGATGTGCCAGCAGCAGGGTCTCAATTTGAAGACAGCCCCCAAAGATGGGCAGGGCTTGTGTCTGTGTGGGTGTACCAGAGAGAAATAGAGACAGGCTCCTTGGCAGCAGGCAGCAGGCAGCGGGTGCTGGTGGTCAGAGGGGCTTTTTTTTCAGCAGCTTCAGCGGGCATCTGCGGGTGGATGCGGAGGAGTAGGCTGGTGGGGGGGCAGGCTGGCATGTGTAATGACACACGCCAGCCTGTAATGACAACCCCCAGTGTAATGACAGCCCCCAGTGAATGATGGTCCCATAATCTCATTGATAGTTCCTGGGACGGGCGGGCATGACTGCTTCAGGTACAGTGGAATGACAGCCTATGGGAGCTGAATGATATCCCTAGAATTACTAGTGCATGGTTGGGCACACTTCATTCAATCATGCGATAGGAATGCACACAGGCAGGCAGGCAGGCACATATAATATGTTGTGTGTTGTTATTTCCATCTCATTCTGGTAGGTTTGCTGGTGGATGTGGGCACAGATGAGAGCTCTCTCTGGTTCTGGCAGGTGGCAGTTTGAGCTGGATACACCTCTCCCCCTCCAACCCATCTCTCTCGTTCTAGCGGGGAGCCTCTCTCTCTCTCTCTCTCTCTCTCTCTCTCTCTCACCATATAGTGCAGATGACAGCATGGGTGGGATCGTGTCTGTCTCTCCTTCTAGCAGTGGGGAGACTTTCTCTCTCTCTCTCTCTCTTTCACCATGAACCAGCAGACAGCAGCAGCAGGATTACCAGGCAAGTGGGACACATCACCCAGGGCTGGCAGGGTGGGCAGACAGGCACCTTGGAATGAAAGGCAGGAAGGCAGGCTGAGGCAGGCTTTGAGCTTCGCAGCAACCTGGGAAGGCAGACAGGCAGCGTGGCATGAGAGGTGGGCAGGTGGGCTGGGGCAGGCTTAGAGCTTGGTGAAAACCTGGGCCGGCAGACAGACACCTTGGCATGAGGGGCAGGAAGGTGGGCTGAGGCAGGCTTTGAGCTTGGCATCAACCTGGGTGGTCAGACAGGTGGTGTGGCATGAGAGACAGGCTGGAGGGCTGAGGCAGTCTGGGCGGGCAGACAGGCAGCATGGCATGAGAGGCAGTAGGGAAGGCAGGCTGGGACCTTGGTAGGGCACTCAGATAGGCTGGCAAAGACTGTGCAGTGCATGGGAGAGAGCCAGTCAGATTTGGCAGGCTGAGATCGTCTAGCCAGAGGCCGGCTGGCAGCCTGAAGTTTGTTTCCCAAAATGTTGCCACCCTGCGTCATGTGGTCAGTCAGACAAGCTGGCTGAGGCCATCTAGTATGAGAGAGAGAGGGTGGGCAGGGCGGGCGCCGGGAATTGGGAGGGAGGGACAGCACCTCAGCAGCACAGCAGCAGTAGTCCTAGCCCATATTAAGGAGGAGGAGCCCCATCCCAAGACTGCCTCTGGCATGGGATGGCGTGTGCCACTGCACCATCAATCCTTGTCCAGGGGCACCTCGGGAAATCCCAGCAGCAGAAGGTTCACCTTAGTGAACAACAACTGCTCCACCAACTTGGTCCCCAGTCTCAGATGGTGCAGGGAGCAAATGTCCCCCACCATAGAGAACACCCACTCGCTGGGGGCACTCGTTGGTGGGTAGGACAGTATACCCTTGGCCACTTTCGATAGGGCCGGTCACATGTTGGCCTTGCTGGCCCAGTAGGCCAAGGGTTCGCTGCTGGGTTCGATGCACGGCTCCTTCTCCAGGTAGGTCTCCATGGATGATGAGGCACCATCGTACTCCCTCTGGTAGCTTTGCCTGGGCACCACCTCCACCACTGCCCTCAGCCACTCTGCTTGCCCTATTGTGGAGGACCCGATGCTCCCCAGAGTGGCCTGCACACAGGCCAAGCTGCTTCTGCTGCTGCTGCCAATAGGGGTGCTGCTGGTGGTGGTGGTGCTGTACCGCTAAGGCTAGGGGCAGGGATAGACCCAGCTGGCTGGAAGGGGTGGCTGCTCCCACTCCCACCATCCCCAGGGGCACTCTGCTGCAAAGCCCACTCTGCTCGCCGGACCTTGTGCACCCTTCCAGTGGCCATAGAGTGCTGTCTGGCATGCCATGCTTCCCTTGACCCTGGGGTCCAGCATTGTTGCCAGGACATATTCCTCCCGCTGCAGGAGCTCGTCAAAATGCGCCTTCAGCCCATGAATTTTTAATTGTACGTCACCCTGGGATGCCGTAGGCATATGGGGCGACTCATAAATGTAAGAAAATTAATAAACAATAAATAAATACCCTGCTTTGGGACCCCTCCTGCCACTCCCCAAAGCTGCCTCTGGGTTCTGCCACCAGTGCGCCGTGACTGCCAGGTAGGCATGCTGGGCGTTCCTGGTGGACCAGAGGTCGGTGGTGAAATGGACAGTGGCCCCCCCAGCCCCTGCCAGCTGCTCCCTCATGCGCTCCTTCAAAGCCCTGTACAGTTCTGACACTACATTCCAACCCAGGGTGGTGCAGGATGGCAGCTTAAACTGGGGCGCCAGGAACCCAGTCAGCCGCTTGAAGCCCATGTCCTCTACAATGGAGAAGGGCTGCCCATCCAGCACAATCATTTCGCCCAACAGGCGCCTGGCTTTCTCTTGAAAGCCACGCTGCCCTCCAGCTGCTGATGGCCTTGGCAGCTACACCCTCCCCCCCAAGCTCCTCCATGGTGGGCTGACGCTGCTGGCGAGGCTCCTGCTGCTGGTCTTCCCCCTAGCAGGAATACTGCTCCTGCTGCTAGAGGAAGCAGTTGGTGCAGGACATTTGCCAGCTGAAGGAGGCGGGCAACTGGCCGCTGCGGTCGGGAACCTGCTGGCATCCACTTCCACTGCCTTCCCACTTAGAAGCAAAGCGCTGTGGCATGATTTCAGGTGCCTTGCCATGGCACTTGTCCCAAGCCCACGCTTCACCACACACTGCATCTCCTTGGGATCATCCACCCGCACCAGCTTGAATGTTCCCAGACAGAGGATTTTTTTTCCCCTCCTGCCTTCTGGCCTGCCCCAGGTGACACACTGCTGCCAGCACTGCTGGGAGGGGCAGAACTTGGTGGCGACACAACTCTGGGAGAAGGAACAGCCATCGTCTCAGCTTCAGACATCTCCTCTGCGGGACTAGTGTCTTCTTCTGGCATCACTGTCCTCAATCACTGTGATGTCCCGTGAGGGGGAGTATTGGGACCCTGAGGCTTGACTGCCCACCATGCTACTGCCACTCTCCTCTCTGTGCCCCCTAGAACTGCTACTGCTGCAGCTTCTGCTACTCCTCTCCCTGCTGCCATTGCCTGGGGATCGGGCCCTGCCTCTAACAGTCAGGGTGGGATCCACCAGCCCTGGACTCCTGGGTATCACCTCAACAATAAGGGATATTGGTGGCCCTGGAGGAACATAGGAAGCAGCACCTGCTCCTGCAGCAGCAGAGACATCTGCAGCCTCATGTCCTGCAGGCCTTCCAGTGCCCTGTGTGGCACTGGAGGATGCTGGCAGGAGGCACCGCCGAGCCACCCTCAGACTAGTGCCACTGCTGGGAGCCTCTGAATCCTGTCTCCCAAAATCATGCCTGCAAAGCTTGGGGCGTGGTGATGGGCTCTGGCTGCTGCTTCTTCATGCTGCCACTCCTCTGGCATGGCCTCTACCACCACTCTGCCACGTGCCCCATTGCCTGCCTTTTGGGCAGCAGACCGGCCTCTCCTACTTTCCTTCTCCATTTCTTCCAATCAAAATGCACACAAATATTTAATATATTTTTTTAATTCAATTTTTTTTATCTAATATTATCTACACTAACTCTAATTATAGTATTAACTATTCTAAAATCTATGTAAGTATTAAGTAAATATTATATCTAAAGACCTAGTCATACAGACACATTCTAAAATATCAAAACTGAATAACTACACACTAACACTATCTCTATCTATAACTAAGCTAACTCCTACAACTATGTATCTATTTATATTAATTATTTATTTATTTATTCACATTTATTAGCCGCCCCCTCATACCTACGGCATCTTGGGGTGGCTTACAACAAATGAAAAACAGTAACAACAAGGATAAAAATTATTCAATTTTATAACATTTTAAAACAACCCCACCCATAACTCTTCTGTAAAACCAACAAACCCCCCCCCCACCTACCCCACCCTCCCCTCTGAAGGCCTGGACGAACACCCAGGTCTTACAGGCTTGGCGGAACGACAGCAGACCCGGGGTCAGGCGAGCTTCCTCCGGGAGGGAATTCCAGAGTCACAGCCCAGCCACCGAGAACGCCCTTTCCATTGTGTCCCCCCGCTTAACACGAGGGACCTCCAGGAAGGCACCCCCAGTAGACCACAGGGATCAATCTGAGACGCGGAGGGCAAGGCGGTCCCTGTGGTAAGAAGGGCCCAGACCATGTAGGGCTTTATAGATCAAACCCAGCACCTTGAGTCTGGCCCGGTACACTATAGGCAGGCAGTGCAGAGTACGGAGCACAGGTGTTATGTGCTCCCGCCAACCCATCCCTGTAAGGAGACGGGCTGCTGCATTCTGCACTAACTGCAGCCTCCAGACCAGAAACAGGGGAAGCCCCACGTAGAGCGCATTGCAGTAGTCTAGCCTCGAGGTGATGAAGGCATGGATGAGAGTGGCCAGGTCAGGCCTGGAGATGTATGGACGGAGCCTCCGTACCAGATACAGCTGGTGGAAGGTGGATTTAGCCACTGCCTCCACCTGCCAATCTAGACAGAGGTCCGAATCCAACACCATCCCCAGACTCCGAACCTGCTAGGCTACAGGAGGGCAGAACCCCACACCCGAGGAGCCAGCACCCCCTCGTCCTTCCCACCACCATTACCTCCATCTTATCAGGGTTCAGCTTCAGTCTGCTCTGCTGCATCCAACCCTCCACGGTCTCCAAACATTGGGAAAGTATCGAGACAGCAGGACCTGGGTGGGTCAGTTGAAAACGAGATGTACAGCTGAATATCATCAGCATATTGGTGACATCGTACCCCAAACCCTCTCACGATCTCCCCCAGGGGCTGAATATACACATTAAATAATAACAGAGACAGAATCAAACCCTGCGGAATGCCGCAGGTCAAGGCCTGGGGGCTTGATGTTTCAGCCCCCAGTACCACCCGCTGGCTTCTCCATGAGAGGAATGAGCGGAACCACCCAAGGACAGTCTCGTACAGACCCCCCAGGTCTCACAGCCATCTCAGCAGCAGCCCATGGTCCACGGTATCAAAAGCTGCCAAGATATCTAACAGGATCAGAAATGCTGAACGTCCTGCATCCATCTCCCGGAGGAGATCGTCCACCAAGGCCACCAGCGCTGTCTCAGTACCATAGCTGGGGAGGAACCCAGACTGAAAAGGGTCAAGGAAACCGATACTATCGAGATGCGCCTGGAGCTGCAGTGCCACTGCCCATTCAATACCCTTCCCTAAAAAAGGATGATTAGAGACGGGGCGGTAGCTGGCGAGTGCGTCCACATCCAAGGATGGCTTTTTCAGCAGGGGATGCACCACAGCCTCCTTGAGACTGGGTGATAATCTCCCCTGCTGGAGAGACACATTGACCCCCCCTTGCCAGCACCATCCCCAATGTCTCCCTGGAGGCTTTCACCAACCAGGACGGGCATGGATCTAATTCACAACTAGTGGCTCTAACAGACCCCAGGACATCCACCGTGTCAGCCAGCATCACTTCCTGAAACTCCTCCCAGAAAGATCGACCAGACAGTGCCTCCATGACCTCATGATCCTCACCTACTGCTTCCAACTCGGTGTCAAAGTTACTCCAGATCTGAGCGATCTTGTATAAAAAGTAGATGGCAAACTCACAGCGGGCCTGAGACAACTCCAGGTGGAGGGAGGTCGGACTGACCAGTCCCCGCACCACCTGAAACAGCTCCGCTGGACACAACTTTGCAGGTGCTATGAGGGCAGCAAAGAACTCTTTCTTTGCTGTCCTCACAGCCTGGACACAGGACCGCAAATGTGCCCTATGGAGAAGTCGATCAGATTCGGAGCGAGTCCAACACCAGCGTCACTCCAGTCTCCTGCCTACCTGCTTCATACACCGCAGCCCCTCAGTAAACCAAGGGGCCCTGAGGTGACGAGACGGAAGCAGAGGATGTTTATAGTATTTATACTAACTAACTAACTAACTAACTATCAATACAATATTACACAGGGATGGGGGAGGGAACACAAAGAACACAGGGAGGGGTACAAAACTGAAATGAAACCTGAATCAATCTAATAATCCTACTCTAAATTAACCTAAAAACAGGGGAAGGGAATCAGGGATGGAATATATAGAGGGCGAGGGAAAGGACTCAATGGAGGGGGGAGGAAGAACACAGGGAGGGGTAAAAAATATGGAGGTAAATGGGTTGGATGGGTGAAATAGGAGGAGGATGGCAATGGATTGGGGATCTGGGAGGTACACAAACTGCTGGGAGAGGGAGCCTTCTTAAAATGCCTGCTGTCAGGAACAGTGACTAGCTCAGAAGGTGTTGGAAGGGGGGAGGGCAATGAGTTTTATTACTTGCTGTGCCTGCCTCACCGCAAGCCCCATTGGCTCTGTGCAGTCTAGCTCGTGGCCAATCGCAGCCTGCAAAGCCAGTGGTCTGAAGAGAAAAGGAATGGTGATTGGGCTGGCTGCTACTCCAAGCTTCTCTACCTGTGGTGCCTGGAAGTCTGCTCCTCAGCTGACTCCCCCTCCCTGTCACGTTTTGCCTTTCAGTGACACGTTTTTGCCAACCGAACTCTTCCAAACTCGATCCGAACCAACCAAACTGTTCTGTCATTTCAGAGTTCGGTATCGGGTTCGGTTCGGCCGGTTTGGGTTTGGTCATCCGAACGGACTGAGTTCGCTCCAAACTCCGAACTTCCGAACTGCGTTCGCATATCCCTACCCACTTGGATCTGGACCTCCCCTCTTTCCAAAGACAGTATAAGACCTAGCTGTTCTGCCAGGCCTTTGGAGAGGGAGATGGGTAGGGGGGTTGGCGAGGGGGGGTTGGTTTTGCCCTTTTTGTATATTTTTAATGAATTTTAAATTGTATATTTTGTGTTTGTTTTATTATTATTATTATTATTATTATTATTATTATTATCGTTATATGTTTTGTAAGCTGCCCCAAGCTGCTCTGTGAGCAGGAGGGTGCAGGGTAGAAATATAAATAAATAATCAGCCAAAAGGTGAACTGGAGTCCCCAGAGAACAAATGTGGCTGGATGGAAAATTTGGGGGTTCCTTCCCACCAAAAGGACATCTGAAAAGATGTAGGGGAGCTGCAGTCTTCAGTCCCCAGAACTTGGATGTGGTCAAGATGTGTGTACCTGCCCTATTTCACTCCTCGCTAGACGGTTTTAGGGACATGGAGTTGAAGGCAGCGCCGCCTCAGTAAGTTTAATGGTATGGGATGGCAGAAGACTTCCATACAGAAACTGAGAGGTACCCCCATGCCATTGTGGAAAACATGGCGGATGTTTTGTGTTCCTCCCTGTGTTTTCCCAAGCAATACTTCCAATTGCCATGATCAGAATTTTTCTGTTTCTAGACAAGAGGCAACTAATTTTAAAAATTGCTCTATTCTTCTCAGGAATTATATAGAAATGACAATACTAATAACTTTAAATTGCCAATTAATGATACTAGGAAATGGAAGTAGGAAGCTACCTACGCTTTTAAAAAATAATATTAAAAATGCTGTGTTTTCATGCAATGAGTGGTTATAAGTTCCTTAAGTGATAGACTGGGAAGTTTTAAAGCAAAAGCAGCTATAAATGTTTGCAGTGAAATATGTTTGTTTGGGGGTGAGTGGGTTTGTTGTTGTTTTTTTAAAAAAGCCTCAGCAAAACAAACTTTCACTCAGTGGCGAGACTGGCACTAATTGAGTTCAGTGGCATTTCTCTGTAAATAATATATGGTGCCATTAAATGGAGAGTTTATTTTAGTTTTAAAATATCTTCTTTAAATACTTTTTGGCTAAAAAAAAGGATGAGCATGATATTTACTATTCTGGCAAAGTGTTCAGTGTCCTTCTGCCTTGCAGGATATTGTGTTAACCTTGAATTAGACCATAAACCACACTTCTAGCACATTTATACACTGCTACTTACAAAAGTTCAAGACTTTTACAACACGGCATGTTACAAAAGATGTTTCTCATGTTTAGAGCAGATTTACATGTATATCTGATCAAGATACACATACTTAACAGCATGTTAAAGAACGTGCATTATATTTTATACAGTGTTAATGGTCCTTCATTGTGAATTCACCAAACATGATGCTGTCTGTTTCACCAAGACCACAGAAACGGTTGCAAATGATACATAAAATTATCAGTGACCATGCAAAATCATAACTAGAAATCAAGAATGTACAAAGTATCTGCTGAAGAAAAAAGGCAGAAAAGAAGAAAAAGAGAAAGAATAAGCTAGAAGAGAATAAATTCATGGCATGAAATTTCATTTCTTGAGAGCTATACATCAAGTTGTATTTGTTTAATGAGGTTGACACTAGAAAGATGTATAGAACATGTCAGACACCCAGTACCAGTGCGTTCTGGGAAAAAGATAACATCTGAAAATCTGACCACTCACTTCGTCTTGTAGCCAGACTTCTCTATCTACTGGTTCTTCGGGGGATTATAAATGAGAGGGCAGAAGGAACAAGGAGCAAAATAATGAAAAACACACAAAAAAAGAAAAATTATAACATTGCGGAGAAAAGTAAAGCCAGATTTATTGACCTCGCAACTATATAATCAGGAGAAAGTTATCACTGTAGAAACTTTTACTAAGCGGAATGATCTTAAATAACAAGGGAGTGCTATGAAATTTACAGCACTTTTAAGATATGCAAATTGAATGCAAGGTATAGACATAAGGGTAATTAATTGTAAATCTAAGAATAATGTTTCTTTGTCAGGGCTGTCTCAATGTTGTGGAATACATTCTAATGTTCCTTAACTCTGAATATTTCTTAAAGGCTAGTCTAATTATAAGATGTTCAGAATTTCAAAATAGTAGTTATTCTTATCATTTAATATAGCTGCTGTAAAGTTTCATAACAGAATTTACTGATTACATGAAAATATTTTATTTTAATTTTCAAGAATAAAACACTGGTATAAAAGTCCAGGCTCTCAGGGTTTCACTTTAGAAATAATAATATGATAGAAAAACAGCCTTTTTTCTAAAAAACTGGGGACTGTTTTTTGGTTTTTTTCCCAGAGACAATGAAGAGAAAGGAAAATGCTAAGGGATCCAAATAACTAACTACCCACATCTACTTTTGTTGCATATTTTAAAGTCATAACATTAGCTTTATGTTTTCGGTGGACATAATGGTACAAAATATAATTATAAGGTTATATTATTTACTTCACTTTCCATATATTATTTTGTAAGCCATTCACGTTACAATAATTAAGGTCAACATTTCCATTATAACAGGACAATAAACATTGACTCACTCATTTTAAACCTTGGCATATGAGCTCCCCATCTGAAAGGAAATTTATACAAATGTAGACCAAGTATAAAAACTTTCACACAGCACAAAAATGTCAGTGTAACTCAAGTGCACTCACCCTAGATACTGACTCACTTAGGCCAGTGTGCTCAATCCTATAAGACTTTCTATCAGTGATGTGATAGTGTTTTATTAATTCAAATCAATTAATATACAGCCTCCATTAGGAAGTGCAATAATGAGACTGCAGATATAGCATTTTTAAAGCAAAATTTCAGTGTTTGGTTAATAGAAAAAACTTTGTATTGATATTGTGTCTTCAGGAAACAGGTTCACAGACTAAAGGTAAGAGCACAATACTATAGATGCATGTCTACAAGAACATCTATATTATGGGGGCAGCACAGGAAGGTATGGTGTTATTCAGAGAACTAAGGGCTAAATTCTTTGTTCCCAACTCATTCCCTACTAGTGTTCTAGTAGGTAGGACAGGACACATAGGGTATTTTTATACATGATGGTGCTGAGCACTGCCATGCTTCAGTCCTGCCTGGAGTGAGGTCCCTCACTCCAAGCAGGATTTGGCCCAGTCACAGAACAAATGTGACAGCGGGTTGGGCCAGAGAGAGGATGGGGTGACGTGTGGACATGTGTCCTCATGACTCCACCCCTGTGCTGCCAAGAACAGCCCACTCCCCTCCCTGACAGGCAACCATGGTGGCCAGAACTGCCAGGGATCCAGACTGGGGTAAGTCTAAGCAGGCCCAGACTGGAGTCCTTTCATGGTTTGTGGCAGCGCTTAGCCCAGGCTGTTCTTCGGGGATGGTTCCAAGGAACAGTCTGAGCTAAGTGCCGCCACAACCCATGCAAACCCAGATTCTGGTCCAGGGTAACATCTGGCGGCTGGTGATGGATGTCCACGTGGGACAAAGCGTGGAAATCTGTGGTACCATCATGTTTAAAAACACCCTAAGAGTGCTTTTAGACACCCAAAATCTGTAGAAAACACACTTTGATAAATCCATGGAGAGGTTTTTGCACGGTTGTTGTTGTAACATCTAAACAAATCTGATGGTGGGTCGGGCAGGGAGAGAGTAGGGTGATATATGGACCGGCTTCCGCACAGCCCTGCCAGGAGTTGCCTGCCCCCCCCCCCCCACTCCCTGCTGGGTGGTCATGGCGGCCTATAAGGCTGCCTGAAACCACTACAGACCCGTACTGGGGTAAGTCCAGGTGGGCCAACACACATGATGGCCCGCTTTACCCCAGTCCAGAGTCCTTTGCATGGACTGTGGCAACATTTAGCCTGGGTTGTTCCTCAGGGATGGTCCCAAGGGACAACCCAGGTTAAGTGCCACCATGGCCCATGAAAACCCAAGTTGTGGCCCAGAGTAACATCTGGCAGCTGGTTTTAGATGTGACGGCAGCATGGATGTCCACACGGGTGAAAGCGTGGAAATCTGTGGTACTGTCACGTTTGAAAACACTCTGTGTATTAAAGCAGTTTCCCAGATGAAACCACAGAGTGCTTTCCAAAGACATTTTTTAACATCTGAAAGCACCCCCAAAAGCTGACTTTGCCACTGAGTCATTGTTTGCCCTTTGGATAAATACTTTAATCTTTCTGTGGATCAGTATAAAAATCATTAAAGTTGGTAGTATAATACTACTTTCCTATATCACAGGAGACTTGATCACATTTAAGACAGCTCTGTGAAAACCTTTTCTTTGCTCGTATGCACCAGAGCTTCTCACCACTTGTTGCATGACATGCAAATTCCACAAAGTAAAGAGAATTACAGAAGTAGAGTGCTTCCAGGGGGAAAAAATTACTATTTTCAGGGTGGCTTGTGCGTACCGCATCCCCATAGCAGCTTGCTAGGTGTTTCCATGGCCCATCTTCTTTTAGGAAGAAACTCTCTGGAGATGACAATATTTCTATCCCCTAGCAATGCAGCTTCTCCCAGATTCCAAAACCCAATAAATTTTCTGAAGGGATGTCTGAGGCCATGGCATGGGACTTCACACTTAGCAGCAACACTCTGAGAATTGAGCTCTAGAAGGGGTATCACAGGAAGGAATGGTATTATTAAGCAAACTATGGGTCTTGCGGTCATCCGGGGGGACCTTTTTGGAGGTCCCTCGGACATGGTGGGTAGACACCAATTACAGGACTTTTTCAGTGGTTGCCCCCAGGCTGTGGAACTCCCCCAATGAGGGTGTCCGATTGGCCCAGAGCCTTGTCTCCTTCCGGCGTGGTTGTAAGACCTGGCTGTTCCATCAGGTGTTTGGGGGGGGGAGCGATTTTTCCCAGTTGTAGATTGTATATTAATATTTTGTTAATATTATTTGTTTTATGTTTTATATAGAAGTTTTATTGATTTAATGAATTGTATTTTATATATGGTATTTGCTGGCCCAGGCTGCCAGAGGCAGGAGGGGTGGAATAATAATAATAATAATAATAATAATAATAATAATAATAATAAATAAATTGTCATCCGTGTACCCATCTCACAACAGCCAGGATCCTACTATACACATAGTCCCTTGACAAGGCTGGTGTAAGGACTGTTGCCACCCCAGGCAAGTCCCTGCTTATGCGCCCCTCACCCAGCCAGCACCCCTTACATGCAACCCACCATCTAGTGTGCAACATGCACGCACACAGCCCGTTTCTTGGGCACTGAGGGGCTGGCATCCCTGCTTCCCAGCCTCCAATACAGCCACAGAGCTTACCAGTGGTGAGGGTAGCAGCTGGATTAGGGACAGGAGAGGCACCCTATTTAACTTGCAGGAGAAGCAGCAGCGGCCGCTGGATTGGGGGCAGGAGAGACGGCAGCGGAAGCTGGATTGGGAGTACAAGGTACCTCTCCCACCCCAATCCAGTGCAGAATTATTGCCAAGGCCACCTAAGGCAGTAAGTTGAAGGGGACACCTTTGCCGTTCCGTCCAGTGCAGAGCTTATCACCAGTGGCGGTGGCAGGGCAGCTGGATCGGGAGCAGGAGA
Source organism: Sphenodon punctatus (assembly GCA_003113815.1). Classification (NCBI taxonomy): domain Eukaryota; kingdom Metazoa; phylum Chordata; class Lepidosauria; order Sphenodontia; family Sphenodontidae; genus Sphenodon; species Sphenodon punctatus. The sequence goes on from QEPC01003948.1 coordinate 300,904, forward strand.
GCTGCCCCCTTCAAGCTGGCACCCTAGGCAGCTGCCTGAGCTGCCTAAAGGTAGAACCAGACCTATCCCTTGATTTCAATGGGACTACTTGCAGAGTAGGGCATACCTACTGGCAATCTGGAGGTTTTCAAAGAAGCTGGACATCTCTGAGGGATGTTGTAATCATCCTGCTTCCAAGCAGTTGGTTGGACTAGATGATCCTGAATAGCCCTTTGAATTTTATGAATCTACAAATAGGAGTAAAGTAAGGTATCTGGCCCTAAGTTATTATTTTTTAAATGAACATTAACAATCTTGGGTCTAATTATAGTAGGCGCAACAGCTTTACAAAATACATTTTGAAAAAGGTCATTGCAAAAAGTTGAATCTTTTCACTCCGTCCTAACAGTAGGAAGGTACAGATCACCTCTCTCACTTGGGTGGATAATTTTCACAGCTTGACTTAATATGTTTGAATGTCCATTCTTTTGTCACACTCATTCAACAAACTGAAAAGTAGAGTCTTTCCTCCTATTCACTTACACCAGGGAACAAAGTGAGGGCTAGGATAGCTAAAGAATACATATTGTGAGGTGACTTTTAATAACTACCCTCACTTCAAAGAGCCTCTCCAATTAATGGCATTAAAAAGTCAGTTGTAGCCAATTAGAATAAAGGAGCGTGTGTACAGAAAGTCAAGCAAAGCGATGCACATTGATTGCATGCGTCAGTGGAGCTTGGCTTGTCCTCCAGTTGCTCAAAGCTACCCTTGCCACAGCTTTGCTCTGCCATGGCCATGGCGTTACATGTTGCATAGCAAATGGGATCGCTTTTGAAGCTCAAGTAGCACAGGGCCCTGATGCCTCATCCTGATTATCCCCCTGAAAAAGGAAAGCGACTCACTTGTCTTTTAAGAAAAAAACCCTACACCCATTCTGAGACAATTTCACACAATTCCCTTCCATATGCAAACACCGGGGGGGGGGGGGGCTTGTCCCCCATACTCCTTCATAAGGAGGGTGACACTGGTCCAGAGTCCTGCAGTTCCTCTGCAGGGTGGGTGTACATGTGCCCTTGAGCATGGCATCTTGCTGGGCATCTCCCCACCCCATCCGTTATAACGGGGGTGGTAGGCAGGCGCCAGAGCCTGCCAGTCTGGGGCACTGGAGCCCGAACATCCCACACTTTTTGACTGGCACTATGAGCTTAGCTAGTAGCCATAACTGAGGCCGGGAAGGATTTTTTTTTCTGGTTCAAAGTCAATTGGCCAGGCTGTGAATCAGGTTTTATGCTTTCTTTTAATGCCATCACCCTATTGGCTACATGTTTGTGATAGAAGGGTGCGTTCAAGCTGATTAATTATTGTCGCATCTCTAGGTTAGGGAGTAGTGGAGGTCCAAGGGTCTGGCCAACCTTCATTGGGAAATGAAGATGATGGTATTGAATGGAAATTGATTGAGGCACCTCTTAAGAGGTGGGGGTTGAAGGATGGTTACTCAGGGGGCAACTGACCCACAGCTTCACCTCTAGCCCTGAGGGTTGGGCCAGCAGCACCAACTAAGAAGGAGACCACCAATCCCTGGCTCAGAAGCACTGGCCACCCTCCCTTTACTTTGGACCCCCTTAGATACAGGTCCTAGCTGGCTTTAGACAGACCAAGGTGTCTTCCCCTGGGATTGTGTTAGCTAATTGGACCTGCCACATTTAAGGGTATTTTGTTGATTTTCTTTGGTTTTACACCCACTTTTCAGATTAAGCACATGGCTAATAAAGAGTTGTGGCCTTTTGACCCAATAATTATGTTTGTTGCCTTCTTTCACACTATGGAGACAAAGTTTAGGCCTTATTGTGTCAAGTGCAGAGTCTGAATAATACAATTCCTACTATGATCCAACCCAAATATATATTTTTGGTGACTGTGGCCCTGATTAAAGATCTACATGCTGGATGTGTGCACTGTGCAAACAACACACATGCACCTGGCATGTGTAATGTGTGCGCATAGTGTTTACCGATGCACGCATTATGTTTTCACAGAATATGCAGCACGTAGAGACCTTGGATTAGGGTGTATGTGTTGTGTTCACTGTTCAGAGACTTTGTTTGTTTGTTTGAAAAGTATAGCTTTCAAATTTCTTCTGAGGTTTGAAGTGCAGGAAAAACTGCTCTAAGAGTATGCAAAAAGCAAGAGGAAAAAAAGAAAAAATAAGAAAGCAAAACCTTCCAGCTGCAAACAGATATGCCTAGGCATGGCAATGTTTTACACTGGAACTTTGGAAGCTGATATTAAGCACAGAATAAAAGGACCAGGCTAAGGCCCTTTTCACACAGACACTCTGGGTGTTTTCCAGTCCCGAAAACAACCCAGAGATTCCCCACCGGGATCACCCAGGCACGGCAAACAGATGTGCCGGGGATCCCAGCGGGGAATCAGGGAGGGGGCGGGGCCACGCGGCGCAACGTGCGGCCGCACAGCCCCATCCCCTCCATGCATCCCCCGGAAGTAGCGGGGGGTTAAAAACCCCGGGACCAGCGGCTGAGCCAAAGGGCGCTGCACTTTTGGGGCACTTCGGGGGCTGCAGGGGGTGGCAGGGAGTTGTTATTATTATTACTGTGCGGGCTTTTTTGTACAGGGCTAGGGTGGTAGGATGGGGGTTGTAGGCAAGGGGTGGGTAAAAAGGGGGGTGGACCCAGGTACTTCCCCCGGTGAGAGCGGGGGGGGTACTGGGAGGTTTGGCGGGGAGGGGGGTGGCT
>QEPC01003948.1:319876-347442 GCA_003113815.1 Sphenodon punctatus
GTTGCTCCAAATCCTTCCCCCTCATACAGCCTCCTTCCCCCTGCCATGCCAGGTGCCTGTCTCTGACTGACACTGCATGTGCTGCTATTTATCTGAATAATGGTCTTCAAGGGGACAACTTCAATTGCTTATAAAATTTGGTCTCTTTATCAAATTGTCCTGCAGTTTTGCAGAGAATACAGGGAAGGTATGTAATACATTTCTGCCAAATATCTTGTAAACAGAATAGAATATACAAATGTTATAGCTGAAAATGTATTTTCAAGTTAATGTCTTATACCATCAGGACCCTTCATCCAATCTTTCTGGAAATTTTCAGGTGTGTTAAGCTTGTGGAGGGACATAATATTAATACATTACATGCAAATTGGATTGGATATAAAGAAGCTGTAGTCATGAATGTGTATGGAGCTTTTCTTAAAATCACAATGTTCAATTGCTTCTACAATCGGTTCACTTTATCTAATAGTTTCAAACTTTGGCAGAAATAATGCCCTCCATTGGGGGTATAACTTCCCCTAGTTTCATCAGAATTTAATAAGAAATAAAAAAGGTATAGCCAGAAATACTTTTTTCAGTTTTTTCCCTTTATTTCAAAAACAAACTGTTGTTTTCATTTCTATTTTCATTATTATTATTTGTTGGTTTCATTATTCTAATAACAATAATGAAAATAACAATTTTCATTATCGTTATTGTAATTTTTAAAATGACATGCACTCCCCTACAAGAGAATGCCTCCAGGAAGGAGAGTGATACTAGGCACCTCAAGGAGTGCCTCCGGGGATGAAAAGGGCAAGGAGAGCACCTCCAATATGGTGGAGAAGGCGCTTCCTACAGGGGAGTGCTCCTCTCAACCCCTGAGACTGGCTGCTATGATACCCTAGACTTGGCAGCCACTGAGAGGGTACCCAACCTGGAGCGCCGGAACCAGATGGATCTACCAGCCCTGGTCGATCACCTGATGCTGACAATTGGATCAAGTAGATCATGTGCATCATAAATTCAGCCACCCCTGCCATAGATGCTATCAAATACATTCAGTGCTGACAGTCAAGCATTTCGGTTCTTCATAGATTTAGAACTCTGCCACCTTAACTAGGCTTCTCAAGCATGCAAAACATACCATATGGGACTTAATGCTTTTGATAGGAAATGTGTTAATCTAGGGCAATCACTTTCACCATCAGAGAAGCATTTCGAACAGGAGAAAGCTGCTATTATTATTTATATGAGCTGAGATCATCTTCTTCTACTGATTCATTCAGACTGATGCCAGCTACATCTGAAAACAAGAATTTCTTCATAAAGAAATGATGAAATTATGGGAGATTTTGATCTACTGCCACCCACCTTTTCCTCTACAAAGCCCACAACAGAAACATTAGTCACTAGAAATATATTATTTGGTGTGAGAAAAAGACTGAGAGAGAGGGAGATTAATATGTGGTCAAAATATTTGAAATGGATAGTTAAGGCCAGATGTAACATGGATAACTACTGCTTCTGCCACTGTAAGGGACTTGGGAAGTACTTGGGGATTTGTGGCACTGTGGCTTTAAGGCCATATTTTGACAAACTCAAGGTACCATTGTAAGGGACACTCTACTAAAATTTCTAGTGTAAAGTGTCTAATCTACACTGGGAGACTAAGCAGAAAGTAAACACTATGTACATTTAATTTCATAGGGACTGCTTTGACAGCACTGGGCACACCTCTAGTCACCAGTCAATAGATGCAGAGAAAGAAGATTTCACTGCCTTCTCTACTTGTGTCTGCATAAAAGACTCCAGTGTGGCGGGTAGTGAAGATACCCAAATTGTCATAGATTAAATTTAAAGATGAAACAAATCACTGAAGAATATTAAAACTGTAAGGATCCTGACTTTCAAGCACAGCCTTGTTGCTCTGTAGCACTGGCCACACTCCCTAGCCTCCTGCTAGGCACCTGATTTCCCATTATTTTCTATTTATATCCAGGGCCCCGAGTCTTCTGCACTTCTGCGATTCGCGGAATTTTCGCAGAATCCTGCCCTAGGCAGGATTATCGCAGAAACTGGGGAAATCCCCGCGGAATTTCCCTTCCTTGGCGGTGAGTCAATCCAGGACCTGCTTTATTCAGGCCACAAGCCAATCAGGGGCTTGCGCAGCCTTTATAAAGCAGGTCACATCAGCACATGTCACTTATGGTCCGGAATTCACTTGAGACCGCCGCTGCGGCCGAGGGACCCGACTCCAGCCGCCGCTTCTCCGGCCGCTCCGGGATCGCCGCTGCTGCTGCTGCCGCCACTGAAGGACTCCAGCCCAACCTCCAGCTGCCGCTTCTCCAGTCGCTCGAGGGATCGACGCCGCTCCAGCATAAGGTAAGTAGGTGATTGGGGGGGTGTTTCCTGGGGGGGCCGCTGCGAGCTCTGCATTTTACAGTTTGGGGGGGTCCTGCTGCGTGCTCTGCATTGTACAGTTGGGGGGGGGGGGGTCCCGCTGTGTGCTCTGCATTTTACAGTTTGGGGGGGAGGGGGTCCCGCTGCACGCTCTGCATTTTACAGTTTGTGGGGGGGGTCCCGCTGCATGCTCTGCATTTTACGTTTTGGGGGGGGAGGGGGTCCCGCTGTGCGCTCTGCATTTTACAGTTTGTGTGTGTAATGTGTGTGTAACATGGCAAAAACACACTTTGCCATGTGTTTTTGTGGGTGGGTTTCCTGCTTTGCCATGTGGTTTTTCTGGGTGGGTTTCCTGCTTTGCCATGTGACTTGCAGAATTTTGCCATATGGGTCGCAGAATTTTCCATTTTGGGTCGCAGAATTTTGGAAAATATTTTGCAGAAGAATCGGGGCCCTGTTTATATCCAACCCCTTTCCCAAAGGACTCAAGGCAGTTTGCAATACATTAAAATAATATAAAAATACAAAACAGCATGCCCTCCCTGCCCAATTCCTGTCCCAAAGCCCATCCCCATTCCCATGCTTATCACACACAGGAATTTCTCACCAACAACCCACTCTCCTGTCTCTCATCCAGGGGAGTCCCCAGCCCCTATTCCTCCAGGCTGTCCCTGCCCTCTCACAAGAAGATTGTGAAGGACCAGGAACGTGTAGCTGACCAGCCCAACCCCCATGCTGCACACAGCACCCTGCCCTCTCCCCCACCATAATAGGCAGTCATGGTGGCCAATGATGGCCAGCCATGGTGGCCGGCGATGGCAGTCCTGACCCAGGTCAGGTTGGTCGCCCAGCAACAGATGTGATAGCCTCCTGTGGCCCACTTTGGCCAGGACAGGCAGGCCTTAGCCCAGGCTGTGACCTCGACTATTCTCTGAGGTCACATCTCAGGCTAGTCATGGACTTGGCCCGGGGTAATCCCAGGCCAACATCTGGCAGTGCCTGCACACACGTGAGGTCTGGGCCACAGTGAGCTGCTGCCACATCTGTTTTTACTCTTTGTTTCAGATATTAAGTTGAATAACCAAATATCCAAGTGGAAGTGACCAAAATAAACAGAAAATAATCACAAAAAACAGAGTATCTGAAACAAAATATTTGAACAAAATTTCCTTTTGTGTGCATATAATTATTTGACTATTCAGATGGGCATATGAAAATGCAAATAGTGTCTGCAAATAAAAAATCTGCTATTTAGTTTATCTCTAACTGAATCGACTATTCAGTTTACCTCTAATTGAATCCTTCTGTCCATCCTCCCATATATGCTGCATTGTAAGTATAGTACTCATCACATTCAAAAAACTAAAAGATAATCTGTATGAAATAAGAAGACATTGAGCCAGGTGGGACTTGAGAGGGCTTTCCACATTGCCTCCACCAGGTCCCTCAATCCTTTTCATTTCCATAGGAACTTTATCTGAATTGTCAAGAAATCTCGTATAATAATACAGGTATGTATTAATACAAGCCTCAGAGCAGCCTGACCCTCACCTTTGCCCACTACAGCCATGCAGCCTGCAAAATTTTGCACACAAAAAAATCAGCCATTGGGGTGCAACTGATAAAAATCACAGCAGTAAAAATGGATGGATAGATGGATGGATGGAGCCAGACTGACAGAAGGGAGCACAAAGAAACCTGTGAGAGCAGTATTATATGTAATAACACACTTGGGGTAATTCAGTCAACTGGTTAGCCACTAATATGCAGCATGTGCAGTTTATAGGCAGTATCATTCACATGTCTGTAGACTGCTTGTGTCAAATCCCTTTGTTGCAGGCAATTTGTGCATGGTTTCTTAGAGACCAGAAGGGACAAAATCTTAGCAGAGGGGCAAACGTGTCCTCCCCGCTCCTTCTTTGGCTATGAGCCCGATACAGCAGAAGTGACAAAACCTTCCAACACAGTCATTCTGCATTTTTTAATAACATAAGTAAAGATGGCCAGTATGCCACATAGAAACAATCATGAATAATATACGAGCAAACAATTATATATAAACAATAATAGATTTCATCCCCAGAACCACCCCAGAGTTTGTCTGTTCCTTCTCCTCAATATCCTTTGTTGCTCACATTCACTGTACGATCAGTTTTACAAAGGATTGCAGAGGACTTCACACAAATGGATTGTTAGATTGGCATATAGTCATTGCATCTAACTGAGCAGTTGCATATGCAAATCCTTGTTTTGCTTGCACAGCAATTGCACTTGCTAATATGGCATAAAATACAAGACATTTGAAAATCTGATTGCATACCAGAGCAGATGCTTTCAGGATGCTTATGGCCCTTGGGTCACAGACTGATATGTGATGATTAAATATGAAATATAAGTAATGTCAAAAAGTAGAAAATACAGCTAGTTCTTCAGCTGTATACATAAGGTGAATTAGGCAGGCAATCATCTCCATCTCCATTCCCCTAGCTGTGCAGTCAAAATAGGATTAAAAAGTGTTGTGGTTGAAACTTGTTATTATGCAGCAAGCTTAAATCCCCACTTCCACCCAAAACAAACATAGGTGTATAATGATGGTCAATACATAACAGGCCAGATTCTCAGAGGGCAGCTGTCCTTAAGATACAATATGCACAATATAATGTGATAAAGAATTGTGAAATATAAAGTGTCAAACAGAGGAAAATGCAATCAGTTCCCTGACTCTAAACTGAGGAATTAAACAAGGCAATAGCCTTGAGGAATGCAGGCACCTCTGATCTTTCTCACAGCATGGGCTGCCTGTATTCCCCTTGTAAAACTGTAAATAATCAAAATCAATGGGAGTCTTATGGAGACTCAAAAACAAGAGCAAATAATAGGTGTTTGGACAACAAAAATGTTCTAGTATAATTATTTTGACTAGAAAAAGAATTGAAAAAGCACAGATACTTAGCCGAATTCTGCATTCTGTTAATGTCAATGGGATTCTGTGGTAGAACAGCATTTGACCCACAATTCTGACTAACTCACAGGTAGCATCGCAACTTGAGAGATTTTGAAGGAGGCTTGCCAAAGAGGCAAAAACAAGCAACATAAACTTTTTCAAATACATCAGAAGCAAGAAGCCTGCTAGGGAGTCAGGGCGTTTATAAACAATCCCGCTTACAAGCGGGATCGCTAAACGCCGGCTTTTCTCCCCGCGCAGCCTCTGCATGCCATGTCTGATGTTCAGACACGGCGCAGAGTGTGAGTGCGCATGCGCCCGCTTCTGCGCATGCGCACTCACCGCGGAGCCAGGAAGTGCGGCGTAAAGCCGGCACTTCGGGAATCCGCGTCGGAGGGGGCAGGCTCGCCTGCCCCCTCCGACGCGGATTAAAAAGCAGGGCAAGCAAGTAGATGAGCGGCAAGAAAGGCGGATGATCAAAGGATCAGCCGCCTTTTTTGTCTCGTGTATAAACGCCCTCAGTTGGACCATTAGATGACAAGGGAGTAAAAGGGGCACTCAGGGAGGATAAGGACATTGCAGAGAAGCTGAATGAGTTCTTTGCATCAGTCTTCACTGCGGAGGATTTGGGGGAGGTACCCAAGCCAGATCCTTGCTTTGTGGATGAGGAATTGGAAGAGCTGTTACAAATCAATGTGACGTTGGAGGATGTTCTAGGGCAAATTGACAAACTGAATACTAACAAGTCACCAGGGCCAGATGGCATTCACCCCAGAGTTCTGAAGGAACTCAAATATGAAATCGCAGACCTACTGTTAGTAATTTGTAACCTGTCACTAAAATCTGCCACTGTACCCGAGGACTGGAGGGTGGCAAATGTAACCCCGATATTTAAAAAGGGATCCAGAGGCGATCCTGGAAACTACAGACCAGTAAGCTTGACGTCTGTGCCGGGCAAAATGGTGGAAACCATCATTAAGGACAGAATTACAGGGCATGTTGACAAACATGGCTTAATGGGGAAGAGTCAACACGGATTTAGTAAAGGTAAGTCATGCCTCACTAACCTGTTGGAATTCTTTGAGGGTGTAAATAAGCATGTGGACAAGGGAGACCCAGTAGATATAGTGTACCTGGATTTCCAGAAAGCATTTGATAAGGTCCCTCATGAGAGACTCTTGAGAAAATTAAAAAGTCATGGGATAGGAGGTAGTGTCTTACTATGGATCAGAAACTGGTTGAAAGATAGAAAGCAAAGGGTAGGACTAAATGGTCAGTTTTCACAATGGAGAGATGTAAAAAGTGGTGTGCCTCAGGGATCTGTATTGGGACCGGTGCTGTTTAATGTATTCATTAATGATTTGGAAAAGGGTGTTAAGAGTGAGGTGATCAAATTTGCAGACGACACCAAGTTATTCAAGGTAGTTAAAACACGAGCAGACTGTGAGGAACTGCAACAGGATCTTATGACACTGGGTGCCTGGGCATCTAAATGGCAAATGAGATTTAATGTGGACAAGTGCAAAGTGATGCACGTAGGGAAAAATAATCCAAACCATGCGTACACAATGCTGGGTACTAAGCTAGGAGTTACCACTCAGGAAAAGGATCTGGGGGTGGTTGTGGACAATACAATGAAATCCACAGCGCAGTGCACAGCAGCAGTAAAAAAAGCAAACAGAATGTTAGGAATTATTCGGAAGGGGACAGAGAATAAAACTGAGGAGATCATAATGCCGCTATACAAATCAGTGGTGCAACTGCACCTCAAATATGGTGTGAAGTTCTGGTCACTCCATCTCAAAAAAGACATAGCTGAACTAGAAAAGGTACAAAGAAGGGCAACAAAAATGATCAAGGGCATGGAAGGGCTCCCGTATGAGGAGAGCCTTGGTAGGGTAGGGCTCTTCAGCTTGGAGAAGAGACGACTGAGAGGAGAAATGATAGAGGTCTATAAAATCATGAGTGGTGTGGAACTAATAAACAAGGAGCAGTTATTCCCTCTCAGCTAGTACTAGAACTAGGGGACACTCCATGAAACTCATGGGTGGCAAATTTAAAACAAATAAAAGAAAGATTTTTTCACTCAGCGTATAATTGGGTTGTGGAATCTACTGCCAGAGGCTGTGGTAAGGGCCAGTACTATAGAGATTTTGAAGGAGGCTTGCTAAAGAGGCAAAAACACGCAACATAAATTTTTTCAAATACTTTTTTAAAGTATTTAAGCAGAGTTTAAAAGAGGTTTGGACAAGTTTCTGGAAGATAGGTCCATTAATACCTATTAGCCAGACAGGATCAAGGAACATGACTGGACCTGGGGAAAAACAACAGGGAATGGATCCCCCATTGCGACCTGTTGGGTGCTTCTCCCAAGCCACCGTGATTGGCCACTGTAGGAGACAGGATGCTGGGCTAGATGGACCATTGCTCTGACCCAGTATGGCACTTCTTATATTCTTATGTTCTTAACTCCAGTCTCCCACCCCAGAGGAAGGTTCCCGGTAATCCCCTTGAGCACAACACTTAGGCCGCTTTTCCAAAACTACCTGACATATTCCAGACAAGTCACATAAGAACTATGACAAAACACTGCCAAAAAACTTCCACAGGAAAAAGGTTAGGGGCATCACAGAGTGTGGCAAGAGCAATTTCTGTTTTCCCTGCTCCTGTGTGAGTTCAGCAAGCCACCTTCAATTCTGGAGTGTCTCTCCCTGCCTAGAAAGTCTACCAAATGTTTAATCATGAGAGCCCAATGGTGATCCCTAACAGGATCCAAGATACTTCTGCAGGTAGAGCCTACAGAAGACTATCAGGGAAGGTAGTGGGATGCTTCATATGGGAGGAGCGTCAGGTGTCCTATCACTTCTAAAACATCCTAGGTGAAGGATTGTAGATTTTCCACAATGGGTGTTTTTAGATGGACGTGGAGGCTGCCCATCCCCAGAGCTGCTCCAGGGGTTTCCCCGCTGCCCACTTTCAGTCCCACCTGGGTCCGCTTTAGACAGGCTCTGCGAATTCCCCAGCCCACGATTCATCCATGTAGTGCCCCTCCCACACACACACCATAGAGTTGAGGGTAATCACCTCCAACTCTACAGTGTTGTCCAGGTCAGGGCAATGGCTGACTGGAAGTGAAGCTCAGCCTGGGTCCACCCATCAGTTCGACAGCAGCTCCATGGCTGATGCCCCGGGTTTGGCTGGTCCACTCCGCCAGTGGTGGTCCAGGATGTTCTGCTTGCACATCTGCTTGCACTGCCTGCTCTGCTTGCCCATTTGATGGACCACCTTTAGGAATCGGCAAACCCGGGGGTAAAGTGGGTTGGTGTGGCAGAACCAGAGCTCCGTCTGTCTCCAAAGGCACCCAAAGTGTGGGATGGAAAGGAGCATGAGAGTTAGGAAGGGAGTTCCTGGAAAGGGAATGGTGTGATTAGCATATTCATATGAATGAATATTTCCTGAAGATCTTCCTTCCTTCCTTTTTAGATCTGCAGATATGATTTGGTGGACTAGCTTGAAGCACTCCCTATTGCCACTAAATTTCACAGTCCCTGTGGGATTCTTGTTCTGTAAGTAAGGAGAAGCTAAGAGTATCAAAGAGATGATACAACTGTCAATCTCTTTGAGGAAAGGTTTAGCTTACGTTGCTCCTGAGATGAATGATGGAGCAGCATTAGAAACATCCTCATTGATAGTGGCTGACAGTTTCCTTTCCTGTCAAGGGTTAGAGCTGCATCAGATACAGCACATTGTACTGTAAAGTACCATGGCTCATTTCTGAGACAGTTGTTATGTCAAGAAGCCTTAAAAGGAAGACAACGGTACTGGAATAGTGAGGGGGAAATGGCATAGAAAGTGGTGACAAACTGTTAGATGAAACTCTTAGAGCTGGCTAAGCCTTCCATGCTCTATAGGACAGGGCTCTTGGCTGGACACATGACAGGAAACAGAACATCGCTTAATAATGTTCTTACATTTACTGTAAATAAAAATTTTGAAAATGTCAGCAAGCATAACATTTTAGGAGCAAAAGGTGAAGAAAACCCTAGTCATTTAGGATAGCAAAAAGAATTTATGTAAAGAGAATGCAATCACCTCTAAGCCATAAAAAGGGTGCCAGAAGATGGGTAAAAATTTAATTTGTTCAGAATCTTTGTTTTAAAGATACCACCAGTGGGATGCACTTTAAATATTGCACAAATAAAAACCTATTAAAATCCTTTGCCCCCAATCCCCCCCTCCGACCCTATCCTTACCTGCCAAATGCCTGGCCAAACAGAGATTCTAGAGAAATCCACGGGTGTTTTTACACACACATTTCTCCTGCAAGTTTGCTGTTACATCCAGAACTTTCTGTGTGTCTAAATCACTCATCCAGATCTTAAACATCTGGCTCTTTGAACTTCTGCATAGAACTTCTCCCAGAACGTTTGTATGTAAAAAGTTTTCCTGGTAAACTGCTTTGCTCCAGGCCCTTGGTTTCCATGGAAGCCCCTCACGTCTACAGCTGCAGCTACTTTAGGCTGCCTCAGGGAAGTGTGTGTGTGTGAAGAATGCATCTGGAACTTACTTGTGGATTTGTAAACCCAGAAGATTGAAAGACCAGCACTTAAAGTTGTGTGTAAAAAGGCCCATTGTCTCAGGAAAATGGGCAAGCTCTGACTTAACAAACCTCCAGGGAAAGATGTAGGAATAGAAAAGATCAGATATCTGTCCCGGGAGAGGACAGATTGGATCCAAACCACTACAGACAAGCTAGACAGATCCTGAACAGGGCCTAACAGAATAACACATTTAGCTACAAAGCCAAATGAAGTTCCAAAGACTTGGATAAGACGTGGAGCCAAATGGTCATCCAATTATGTTATCAATTTCTTCCAAGGCTCTCCCACCCACAGACAAAAGGATGCACCAGGCCTTGGTGTTTCCTGAGGAAAACCGAGGAGGAAGTTTCAACATTACTCAGGAATGTATCTCTGTTCTGTAGCTATACTGTGCCTTTTCCCCTTTCCTTTAATAAACCTTTGTTTCTATCTACTGTGGCTCCGTGGACTTGTGTGATTTTCATGTTGATCCCACCAACAGAAGGAAATTCCATAATTGTGAATTGATCACTGAGAACACCTATTAGTCTGCCCTTATTGTATGAACTTGTCAGGTAGATGATAGTTGCAAGATTGCTCTTGGACCACCTTAGAGGCCATGATGGGAAATAAGGGAGGAGGTGGCTTTATGACAGCATTGATTCACACCATTCGGTATTGAGTGGGAAGAAGTCATTAGCATGTCTTTTCTTAGCACCAATTTATTCTTTAAACTGTTCCCATCTGAGTATTTTCCTCATTCAGACATCCTAGGCTTATGCAATGGGATTGGATTCATAACTCAAGATGCTGTTATCAGGCCCATGAAGAGAATATCATGTTGACTGGAGCCCCATCCTCACCATGCTGATTAACCAGTGATGCTCATCACCATCACAGTTAAATATATAATTTTTGAAACTAATTTTGGGAGGTACCAGTACTTTATTAACACACGTATTACTTGTCATTATTATTTTACTCAGTAAATTATTAAATCATTTGCATAAAACACAATTGTTATTTTGGGAGTTTCCCTAAGCTCACAACCCCAGTGCAGTTACCCCTTCTTCTCCCTTTCTCATCAGCACTGGCCATTCTCATCATACATTTGGCTGCCGTGTCTAAGAAAAGGTGCATCAAACAAGTTGGGAATAGGGATCCTGCAAACATGAGATTTTTGTCTGGCCTGTGTACATGGCAGTATCATGTTATGTTTCTAAAGTCATGACCCAGGTCTTTTCTGGATGAATAGCCAATGTTTGAAATTGAATATTTAAAAACCCTTTAAAAAAAACAACTGAACTTCTTTATACTGCATATGACCAATATCAGTATATGGTTCTTAATTGCCCTGTCGCATACGGGATACTGACTTTCACCATCATGTTCCTGCTGCATGTTGAACATTGCTGCAAATGCCAGCACAGAAGGGTAATTGGTGTTCTACCTCTACCTCTACCTACCAGTAGCATTTACTAGCCTGAAGATCCCTTTTACAGCTGAAATGGTTACTCACCACTATTTGGCATCCAGATGGAACCATGATATCCGGCCAGAAATGGAAAGACCCAGATACTGAACGGTATCCATTGACAGTTTAGATTAACCAGTTAACCATTTCACCAATTTACTGCATGACTGCATAATGCCACAGTGTGCCATTTACCATTTCACCACAATAACTTTCCTGCTTAATCCTTCCCTCCTGCCCAAGAGCTGGTTTTAGACTAGTAATGGTCATTCATTTCCTCCTTATTCCTCCCTCTGTTACCCACCACCCCTTGATCTGGTTTCAGACTAGTAACTGCAACATTCAGTTAGGCGGTAACAGTAATATGAGAAACCAGTTAACCATTGTGGTGTTATCTGGTAATTTGGTTTGTCAGTTAGCCTGTGCCATAATCCGTTTACAGCAGATAAGTGCCAAACTATCCGGTGGATATTAACCACGGATAATAATTTTACTATTCAGTTCAGCTCTTAGCTTTTCTTATATCTATCTTAAAAACTGGATAGTCAGAAGATAATACTTCATTCCATGTGGCATACTCGAAAACTAAGTGCCGTACCTTGAGTATATTTTCATTTCAGTGCTCTAGGATTTATATTTGAAGCTCCTTGTGGCTTTAATGGGAATTCCATGCCAAAAATCTCTGAATGCTGAGCTAGGAATAAGCCACAGATAAACACAGCTCAGAACAAGCCCCAAGAGGAATAACATCCTACCCAATCGTTTGGGAAATTTTCTGGGTGGCTTTCCTCGCAAACACAGCATGGGGTCTGGGAGCTACGGAAGATCAACTGGATGGGGTGAGCCCTGATTTGGATTTTGTTCTTCCTTTCCAGAAATGCCTTTGAGGTTTGTATATACACACTGTGATTTTAAGAGGGATTTTTCTTTTCTTTGAGAAAGTGGTTATACAGCAGATTTGAATGATTAATGATCCAAGACGATTTAACATGTTATTTGCCTATTTTCAACATAAATAGTGTGTAAAGGGTGTTTAAAACTTTAATGAATCGAACTATATGAGTAAAAAGTGTTAATCATTTTAATTGCCCAGTAGCCTGAAATTAGATTTAACAGTCTGATAATGTATCTTTAAAGGAATACAACCCTGGTCTATAAAAAATCACTTCCAAACCAATTCTAATAATTTCTATTTATCTTTTATGACATTAACTGTTATCCCAGCCTGCCAACAGACAGCCTTACGCTCACATTTAGTTTAAATGTGGTGCAGTATAGTTTTTCATTATCATTAACGTGCTCCTGGTGGGCAGAGTGCAATGCAGTGGCACTGGTCACACTTCATTGCTTTATCTCATATGACAAAGAGAGATGATGTGCTCCAGTCCAGGCCAGAAGATGAAAGCAAAAGGTGGCCATGGAAAACTCCCCCTGCTGCCTAGGAATAGCATACGTGTGACTTGCTAACAGCACGAAGGGGGCAGACAAATAGATTTCCCTCTATATTTATAACCAGCATCATTCTTCCTTTCAGGCCTTTCAGTGCAGGTAGCTGTTTTATATGAAATGAACAATCTTTATAGACGTACCAGAGCCATAACAAGGCTGATTTTCAGCAAGGCTGAGGTATATAACTCTTACAGAATTGTCAGGCTTCTTGCTCAACAAATCAAGCCTAACTTATGATGTTTGCAGTGTAATTTTTATTCCTGTTTGACTAGCCAACTACCCGGTGGTAATAGGATGTTAGAAAAGGGCAGTAGCAATGTTTGTACATGCCATGATTGATAGGCAAACTCTGCATTTTTCATTTATATCTCCTGATTCCAAATCAGTTAAGTTTAGGAAAAATGAAACAAAATGGCAAGAAAAATGCTTGCAGATTGCAGCCCAGCATTCTCGTAGATCTGCGTTCAGCCCACATCTGCTGGGATTGTCTGGAAACATTAAGATATCTAAATGAAAATCAATACTATATGTGCCAGCATTTACTACCAAGAACAAGTATCAAGAGACCTCAGCTAATCAGGCTTTCAGCTTGTACTTGAGCCATAGGCTCAACCCCAGGGGTGTCCTAATTGGCCCAGGCTAATCATAGAAGAGTTAAATTTATAACCAGGAAAGACATCTTGTTTTTCTTACCAGTCATCATTTTGAAGCCGAACGCCTCACCTGTGTGGTAGCAGATGTATGGTGATAGCCACCCGTCATGCAAGAGCTGCTTCTCTTCTGTCAAAGGTAAAGGAAAGACTAATTTACTGTCTTCCATAAAACCAGTCAGGCACATTTAAGCTTTTGGTGGGTATATAGTACTATCAAACCTCTCACATGAACTGCATATTTCCTCAGCTTAAAAGCTCTCCATTTAACCCTCATGTACATGAACATGAAAGGATTATGTTTTAAAGCTAAGATCCCTGACACACACTTTGATCTCTGCACTGATTTTTGCGGGGACCAGGTGGGGAGTAAATACATTTCTAAATTAAATATTGTTAAGGATATTAAATTTTACTTTGAGGTCCCCTCCCCACACCCTAAGTAATCATTCCTCAGAAATGTTTGTAGAAATTAATATACAGGAACTGAGTTTATCTTTGTACAGTAGAAGCACAAGGAGCTAACATTATTCATACTACGCGCCAAGCTAAAAATTTGCACACTATCTCCAGGAATACACAACTCCAGACGGATGAAAAAACCAAAATGCATCAAGGGAGTATGTTCCTAATATTTGCATTTTGGATGCCAGCTGTGAAGATACTTTGTGCTATTTTCAACAAATTAAACAAAAAAATATGCAAAATGTTTACAAACCCCTTTCTTCTATTTTAAGATTTGGTGACTTAATAATGCTGCATAGAGTTGTCGCTTTTCTTTTTTAAGTAGGAGAAAAAGAGAATTGAGTGGAAAAGCTTGGAAATTCAAAAACTAGGGAATTCAAAACTGTGGTGTTTGGATTTTTTCCAAGCTTCCTGCAAAAGCACACAAATATCCCAGGAGACTTGCATCTACAAAAAGTTTAATCACATTATTTCAATTCTCTGTGTCCTGTATTTTAGATGTATTTTAATGTGTAATCCTTAAAACAAAACAATCATTGTCACAGGCTGTATTCTGTTCTCGCTATCATTAATGGCTTCCTAGACAGTGCGATCATGAAAACATTGTGGCATGTTGTGATCATTGAATGCTTGTTTCTCACATGCCATGATGTTTCCCTTGAATTCTCATCTCTCACTAGTGCATGCTGTGAAGGTTTGTCGGTTGTTTTACCTCTAAGTCTTCCTCTTGTCCTCCATGGTGCAAGATGCAGAGCTATCTTTCTGAACCACTTGCTTCATCTCCCACTTGTGGAAGAAGGAAGCTATCTTCATCTTCCCTGCTACTACCAAGATCTGAACATTTGGGGCTATCTGCATATACAGCACAATAAACATTATAATGACCCAAAAGAAGTCCATAGTGAATTCAGCAGACTTGCCCAAGTCTTCAGGAGACACTGAAATGGACTGTGTAGTAAGGTGGAGACTACTGGACATTCCAATTCCAATTCCAATTTTAATTTATATCCCGCAACTCTCCCGCCAAAGGTGGCTCAAGGCAGCTAACAATCAATATATAATACAGAAACAATATATGATGCACAATGCATCAATACAATTTAAACATCAATAGAGGCATAAGACTTTGTAGGTTGAGCAGTCCACATAGTACGCAGGATTTTCATCAATTTTCTGCCGTGTACATAATTCACCACATTCTCCTCATTCCCAAAGGTCTATGCTGGTTCTGGCTGGTGGAGCCAGCATCAAAGCAGGTTGCTTGAGGCCATCATGTTCTTTGAGCTCTCAGTCTCTTCCCAGGTGATCTCTTTCTGAGCCATTGACTCATCTTCCTCAGTTGACAGATGAACTGCTGACCCACAAAGGGTTGCACCCTGAAAATGTTTACGTGACAGACTCCAAGTTTGGCCTGATCCAAATCTGCTCACTTGCTGAGAGACATTTTAGCATGGGTTGTATTTTAAGACCAGGTAATAATGTGAAATAAAGGAGATACTATAGCACCAACAATGTGCCTGAATTCATGCTGAACAGTTGTGATAAGAGACAGGTTCTTGCGCCAAAGGGCTTACAATCTAGAGTGAGAGACAGGACCCATTTTTAGACATTTTGCCAGGCTCACGGGTTTAAATAATACATCTTTAGAAAAGTCACGCGGGCAATGTTTAGATGTGCCACCACCATTGAAAACTGCCGCTCACACATTCCTTTGAAACTGCATTGGTAAATCCTCAGTATTGAGGTTTTACCAATGTGGTTTATAAAGAATGTGCAAGTGGTGGTTTTCAGTGTCAGCGGTGCATCTAAACACCACCCACGTGACTTTTCTAATGGCAGATTATTTAAATCCATGAACCTGGTGCAACATCTAAAAGCTCCCAGGGATATTTATGATGTTGAAAAGTTGACTTATACAGCACTTTCAGTATTTACAGTCCATATGTACTTCACCCTCGCAACAATTCTGGCAGGTAAGTCATTACTAATTACTATCCCTCCTCCACAGTTTGAGAATTAAGACTGAAAGATAGTGACTTATTCAAGGCCACCCAGTGAATTAATGGATAAGATGAAATTTGAACTCTGGTCTCCTAGATCCAACTTCAATACTTTATCCACTAGGCTAAACTGAAATACATCCATAAGCCTGGGGCATTCACATCCTGTGCCTAATCTAGGATATATAGAAAAGAGTCCAGATTTACCTCCATTCTTGGATTTGGCTTTATGGGTGGTTTAAACAGCAACAGAGCATAAAATCCAACCCATCCTTGTTCCCCAAGCTGGTTAGTCCTACCATTTCCATTGGAAAACAATTTCTGTCCCAATTCCTAGCACTTTGCCCCAGAGAGACTCAGGAAGGCTTAAAAAGAAATGAAAAGACCAAACATCATAAATATAAAATTACAATTTAAAAACCCAATTGAAAGCATAGTCTTTTGTTCCCCTATGCCCGTACCCCCCTCACAGAGGAGTCCAGGCAGTCACTCTTTCTCCCTACTCTCTAACCTTCATCCCCTCACCCGCTCCACCCCTCACTCACCCCTCACCCATTTTCCCAGGACTCCCTAAAATGCAAGACAAACATCCAAATAAGTCTCTAGTAAAATCACCATCAAAAACAGAGCACCTGACTCCATGCCCTGAGAGTCTCCAAAGGGCTGCAAAAACGGAAGCTCTCTTAGGCATTGTCCTGCAGCAGCCGCCAGCAGTTTCTGGAGTCTTTCAATTACTTGTTGAGAATGGGGATGCTCAGATCAACAGTTACAGAGGCGAGTGGCCCAGAAAGAGCTTCCCCAGCTGGGAAATATCCCAGAGTTCCCCTTCTCCTCAGCCCAAGGTCCGAGTAATCTCGGCAACCTTTCAACTATGCTCTTGTGCTAATCAAGCCCATTTGTATTCATGAGTATCATTGAAACAGGTGCTGAGTTTAGTATTTTAAGGTGTTCTTTGCATTTTTGGACTAAAATTACCTTAACTACCTGAACACTATCCATGACCAAAACCAGGTAAAACATTTCTGATTTGGGGGGGCAATGGGAGAGTATTCCATTTGTGTTTTGTTTATTTCAGTATTTCAGCTATTTTGGTGTTTTGGTTACATCATTTTCTGCAATTGTGCATGCTCAGTTGTGCCAATATTGCCAAAATAACCAAAACATTGGGTATTTTCTGACGTTATGAGATCACAGTGAACCACGGTGAATATCCACCTGTGGTCAGTGTGTCTCGAACATCTGTTTGGCGGCCGCCAGATGTTTGCCACGCTCAATCGGCACATGGGGTCAATTTGAACCATGCTTCCCGGGCTAGCGGGGGGAATGTCCCGGGAAGCATGGTCAAAGAGATCCCCAGTGGGGACCAAAAAAAAGTAATGTCTGGCCGGGTGCCATGGCCCGGGATCCCCGGCGGGATCCCGGGTCATGGCGAATCCGCCCCGACGCAGCGGCCGCATTGGCCCTGCTGCCCGCCCGTCTCCCCGGAGGGCGGGCGGTGGGAGCGTGGAGGGGGCAGGGCCGTGCGGCCGCACGTTGCTCTGCGTGACCCTGCCCCCTCCCAGATTCCCCGCCGGGATCCCCCTGGCACGTCTGTTACGGCGTGATGGGGTGACCCCGGCGGGGAATGAATGGGGTGATTTCGGTACGGGGCCAACGGGCCCCGTAACGTTTGAAATCACCCATCCTGTCCCAAAACAGATACCTGACAGAGCCCAAACCAGTATTGGTTACTACCCAAACTGTTATTTTCAGTTCAGGAAGTGTAGACTGGACAGGTTGACCCATTTTCCCAGGTATCCATTTCAACTCCATTTATGATTTAGCAGCCATTGCTTCTCCTCTCTACACAAGTATATAGCCCTTTGGAGGAGCCCTACATTCCTTTGCAGAGCCACAAAACTCACCATTATGCTGCAATGTAGTTAAGTGAAACCTGATTTTCCCATAGCTTTTGGCAGTGGATGGTAACTCTTCCCTGGCAGCAAAAAAAGACAGGTAAAGCTCAGGGAACATTTATGGACCCAATCCTAGAGAAAGATATTATTTTATTATTTATTTTTATTATTTCATAGATTTTTATCCCGCCCCATCCTGCAATGCAGCTCGGGGCGGCCAACAGCAATAAAACCATTAAAACAATTTAAAATACAAATATAAAATATACAATAAAACAGGGCAGAGTCAGATAATAAATAAATAAATAAATCGGTGGGGGATTAAAAATCACCCCCCCCACCCTCCCTCCCAAAGGCCTGGGCAAACAGCCAGGTCTTACAGTTCCGCCGAAATGTCAAAAGGCTTGGGGCCAGGCGAGCTTCCTCCGGAAGGGAGTTCCACAGCCNCAACTCAGAGAGATGCTTTTGAAAATTCGATTTCGGTTTCAGTTTCATTTCAGTTTCGGTATCAATAGCGCTATTTTTGAATATTTGGCCAAGTTTGGCCAAACCAAACTCGGCTGAACCGAACCATCGAACCCAAACGTGGGTTTTGAACCGAATGACTGAACGTCTGAACATCCAAACCGCATTCTATTCACCCATCCCTATTTGGAGGGAGATCTATTCCTCTGCCTCATGTCAGGCAATACTTAAAATGTATCAACACTTGACGGTGGAGGCGTGAGAGGTGTGAATGGGCTTGGGGAATGTGGTGGTGCCAATGACTTGCTACTACTTATGGCAATGCAAATCCACTCTTGGAACCCTGAAAAAAGGGCAGCTCAAAACCTGTGGATGATATCAGTATTACAGTGCTGGGAAATCAAGAACTAGTTCTTCTTAGGTCTGCGGCACATGCCATGCATACAAGCATAACACAGGAATCAGATTCATCCTGAATATGCTTCTTGACATGCTGCATTTCACGTTTCTTTCCACGTCTTGCCCATGAACGTTCCTCATTCATTCATTCATTCATTCATTAAAATGTATACCCCCCCTCTCCTCCTAAGACTCAGGGTGGCTTACAACACTTAAAAACATATAAACATACCCTTGAAAAAGCTCAACATCCCATCCCCACCAAAACCTATTCCTACCTGGCAGCCAAACAAAAATTTCTCCTTCCAGAAGATGAACAGGCTTGGGCTTAGACAAGTCTCCAAGAGGAGTGAGATCCATAATTGTGGGGCAGCCAACTAGAGCACCTCTTTGAGTGTTCTTGTTGGGAACACTTGATAGGAAGAAGTTCCCTCTCTATGGATCTCATCAATTTGCACTAACTACCCACTCTTCCAATCAGCACAGAGTAGTCCTCTCTTGTATTTCCACACATTCTGAAATACAGGAATCAAATAAAGACAGCACTTCAAGTGCAGGTGGTTATATATACCAGGAGCAACAAAGCCTCTGGAAAATATCCAGGCAAATTGATTTAAAGCAGGTGACCATGAGTAGGGTGGCTAGCTCTGCACCAAAATAAGGAAAAATCTTTGTATTACATTTTTTCTAAATCTAAAGCCACTGAGAAACAGCCCAACTCAATTAAAGGTCTAGCTGACGAAGGAGAGCAGAGGAAAAAGACCTAGACAGCAGAATATAGTGCTCAAAGACAATTCCCAGTATGTTTTGCTTTGGAGGAAGTGACCTATACATTTTCTTGATGTGTGTGCATCAGTGTGGGTAAAATCTGACGTTCAGTTAGCATGGCAGTGACTTGATCTGTGCTGGGTCAGGAAGCTGTGTCAAACACAATCTGGACCAAATCAGGGCACCAAACAGACATGTCCATGGCTTGAGCACTGGGGAGGGCAGGGATCATGCCAAATGTGCGAACAGCCCCAACCCTGCAGCGCTCAGCACCTGACCCCCCACTATCATGGGCAGCCATGGCAGCCAATGACAGCCAGACATGGCAGCTGGCCATAACCAAGTCAACCAGGGATGTGTCTGCCGGCTCAAACAGACACGATAGTCTCACTTAGCCTGTGACTTGGGGGATTCCAAGGTCAGAGTCTGGGCTAGCCACTGACATGGCAACATCTGAAGGCACCTGCACAGATGTGCAGGAAAAGTGTGTAGAACAGACACCTAATAGCGGAACCCAAATTCAATAACAAAGGACTTAGTCTAAGGTGATTGTACACGCGAAGCGTTCACCAAGCTCAGAATGTGCACAAAAAGCATGCTTGGTGAATGCACCTTGAATTGGCACCAAAGTGTACTTTTATACTATCAAAACTACTGATGCAGGCAAATGAGATGCTTCACAGGCTTGGATTGTTCTCTTTCACCATTCAGGAAAACTTCCATTATTAAGACATTGTAAAATATAAGAACGTAAGAAGTGTCATACTGGGTCAGCCCATAAGGTCCATCTAGCCCAGCATCCTGTCTCAGACAGTGGCCAATCACGGAGGCTTGGGAGAAGCACCCAACAGGTCACAATGGGGGATCCATTCCCTCTTGTTTTCACCCAGCTTCCGTCATGTTCCCTGATCCTGTCTGGCTAAATAAGATGCACAAACAAGTCATAATTAAGCCTCTTTCTTTTCCTTGGTCTGTTCTTGCCACCAGGGAAACACCCCCCTAAAGACAGAGATTGTATCAGGAAATGCACTAGATAGAAAAGCATTTCCAACCTTATTTAATAAAACATTAAACATATTGATTTGATAACATGTGCCAATCGTCTGGTTCCCAGCTGCAAGTACAAAATATACAAAATAATACAAAACTAATTAAGTAAATGTCAATAAGTAAAGATTTGCATCTTTAAGAATAAACTGCCCAACTCACAGCCACCTACATGAGGCATGAACATGAGAAAAAAGTGATCCGCCTTACACTATGGTCCTTAAGACCCAGAGACTCAAATTTGATACAGCAAAGATGAAATGTGATGGTATTAACCATCTAGAGAGTATGTACTGGCCATTTTGGTCCCTTATGCAAGACATGAAGACAAAACAGTCAAGATGATATTTTTTGTTGGACCAGCTTCTGTTGGTGAGAGAAAACACAAGCTTTCAGTCCACATGATGTGTGAAGAAATCAAAAAGGGAAAACCAGCATTTGCTCCTGTAGATCAGGTGCTAGGGGGAAAAACTGGCAGCTAAAGGCTTCAAGTTTGTTTAAAAAACAAATTAAAAATCAAACTAGGATTTCTACCTCAAACCAGTCCCAAACCAAATGGGATTAAAACCCAAACCAACTGGGATTAAGAGAAACCAGGATTTCTCCTCCAAACCAATTGAGATTAAAGACCCAAAACAATCCCAAACCAATTGGGACTAAAAACCAAACCAGGATTTCTCTCCCAAACAATGAAATTGGGATTAACATCCAAACCAAGATTTCTGCCCCAAACCAATCTTAAAACAACTGCGATTAAAAACCAATTGGGATTAAAAACCAAACCAGGATTTCTTCCCAAACAATTTTTAATTAGCTTTAAAAGGAGCAAAGCCACAAAAAATAAAGCCGGAGGCCTCTCCCCCACCCCCATGCTCAGGATTAAAAACCAAATTAGGATTGCTCCCCTAAACAATTTTTAGTCATCTTTAAAAGAGGCAAGGCCAAGAAACATCAAGCAGGAATAGCCCCTACACACACACTGGAAAGGGGCACCAAAGAGAAATCATGTAAAAATAGCTGCCCCCCATCCTCAAAAAGAAAAAAGTAATAAAAAGTAGCTCTTCCTCTTGCCTGATCTGGTGAAACTGTATAGCCAGCATAAACATTGATAACAAAAAATAATAACACCAATAATAAAATCCAATCCCCATAACCTGGTCTGCTTAAAATAAATAAATAACACCCCCCCACAGAACCTGTTTAACCCATCCCCCACCCCCCTGCCAGATGCCTGGCGGAAGAGCCAGGTTTTACAACACTAGCAGAAAGTAAGGGGATTTGGGCTGAGGCAGACCTCCACCAGGAAGGCATTCCACAGCGACAGGACGGCCGCTGAGAATGCCCTCCTGTCCGTTCGGACCCACAGAAAGCATGGGAGCCCCAGAAGGGCATCCCCAGATAACCTTAGGGGCTGCCCAGGGAGTGAGGCCGTCCCTCAGATAAGTGGGACCCAGGCCGTGTAGGACTTTATAGGTTAAAACCAGCACCTTGAATCAGACCTGGAAGACAATTGACAATGAGTGCAATGCCTGGAACACTGGTTGGATGTGCTCCCTGCGACCTATCCTTGTAAGTAGATGGGCTGCCGCATTTTGCACCAGTTACAACTTCTCGGCTGTCACCATGGGCAGCCCCACATAGGGCGCATTGCAGTAATATAACCTCGAGGTGACAAATGCATGGATGACGGTGGTGAGATCAGAATCTGAGACATGCAGGCAAAGCTTCTTCAGCAGATGTAATTGGCAAGTGGCACCCCTGGCCACAGCCAACACCTGCTGATCCAGGCACAGCTGTGAATTCAGGAGTACCCCCAAGCTCTGCACCGATGGAACCAATGGAGGACAGACACACACACACACACACACACACACCCTGATGAAGAGGGCTTCCTCCTCCCCCAGATCACCAACCCCGTCCACTAGCATCACCTCTGTCCTGTCAGGATTGAGTTTCAAGCAGCTTGACCTCATCTAACCCCACACAGCAGCCAAACACCAGGAAAGCAATGAAAATGCAGGGCCTGAGTCAGTTGAAAAGGAAAGGTACAGCTGGGTGTCACTGGCATATCGATGACAGTGGACCCCACCTCCCAGCAGTGCACGACCTCCCCAAGTGGCTGCACATATACATTGAATGGGAGTGAGGACAGAATAGAACCCTGTGGGACCCCACATTGGAGGCCCCCAGGGGATGATGAAAAGTCCCCTAGTACCACCCGCTGAGATCTGTCTGCAAGGTAGGAATGGAGCCACTGTAAGACGGTCCCATCCACCCCCGCCAGGTCCCGTAGGCAAGTCACCAGCAGCTCATGATTCACTGTATCGAAAGTCGCAGATAGATCTAGTAGAACCAGCAGGGTCTTATGGCCCCTATCTAGCTCTACCAGGAGGACATTGACTAAGGCCACAAGTGCAGTCTCCATGCTATAACCTGGATGAAAGCCAGAGTGCGTGGGATAAAGAAAACCGGTGCAGTCCAGATGGGCCTGCAACTGACAAGCCACAACCATACTATAACCTTCCCTAAAAAAGGAAGGTTAGAGTCCAGCTGGTAGTTCTCTGGAGCACCAGCATCAAGAGATGGTTTCTTGAGAAGTGGCCAGACCACAGTCCCCTTCAGGCATTCCAGAATAGAACCTGATCATCCCTGCCAACACCAGTCCTAATGTCTCCCTGGTGGCCTTAACCAACTGGGACAGGCATGGATCTAATTCGCAAGTGGTGACTCAAACAGAACGCAGCACATCCACAGCATCGGCAGGTGTCACCAATTGAAATTCATCCCATGAACTCAAACCAGACAGGGCATTCCTAAACTCAGGCTCTGTCACTGCATCTGAAATGGTGGAGTCAAAGTCATGAACAATGCAAGCAATTGAGTGAAAATATGAGTGAAAAAATTGCTGTCCCCCTCCCTCTTGCACTTGCTCTGTGCCTAATTCACTCCTCAGTCTCCTCTCCCCTGACCAGCACAGCCCCTGGAGCCCCCAAATCACTTTCCTGACCCACCATAGCACCACCATTGCCCCCTACGCATGTGTAGCAAACAGTGAGAGATCACCGTTTGTACATCCGCAAAGGCTGCGAGCTAATTTTCTGTGGACTCAGCAGCTGCATGCATATGCAAACTGTTTTCTCACTGTTTGCCGCTGCTGCTGCATGAACGAGATTAATGGCAGCGCCACTGTGATCAGGTCAGTAAGTTGGGGCTGCAGCAGTAGCACGGCTTCAGGGAGCTTTGTGAGGCACTGCCCCGGAGCCCTGAATGTAGAACTGCCACTGGTCCTTAGAGCTGCTGTCTATGA
Source organism: Sphenodon punctatus (assembly GCA_003113815.1). Lineage (NCBI taxonomy): Eukaryota > Metazoa > Chordata > Lepidosauria > Sphenodontia > Sphenodontidae > Sphenodon > Sphenodon punctatus. Next base: position 343,702 of record QEPC01003948.1, read on the forward strand.
AATAAATCCACAAAGCACGTTTACAATTCAATGTGCAAGTAAACCTACATGGGATATCAGCCCTGGCGGTACTCCCTTTGAGAGTAGGGCTGAAGTGAACAGCAATTTTGCTGCTCACGAGAATTCTAATTTCAGGAAGCGGAATCAATTTCCTACTGCTCAACTGAATTCTTGGGGAAATAAATAAATAATACTCAATGACAATAATCATTTCAAAAATTCATTGAACTTGTGCAAAATGCCTGCTGGGCTGTTTTGCACATGTGCAAAAAGGCCACCAATCTTAACCATCAGCAAGCTCTGGTGGTAGAGTGCTAGAAGGGAAATTGGAAAGTTGAAAGTTAGCGGTTTAAGGCTGCTGTGAGCAAAGAAACATTGGTTGTTTTAAGACAAGACACTGAAGGGGGAGGGAAAGGGAGGTTTGAGAACAAGGAAGGAAGCTAGTGGGGGGGGACAAAGACCGGGGGGGGGGTTAGAGGACTTGGGAAGCAGCAGGGACAAGGGGGTTGTGGTACAAGGGAGGGTGTTAGTCTGAGGGGGTTGGGTACAAGGGACTGTTTAGGGTGGGGGAGACAGAGACCCAGGGGTTAGGGGATTTGGGAAGCAGCAGGGACAACGGGGGTTGGGTACAAGAGAAGGGTTAAGGTGAAGGGACAGAGACCCAGATTGTACAGCTTCCCTTGACTGGAGCCTTCTTAAAGAGGAAACAGAGGGGATGAGGGGCCAGCTCACACCCTCCTGTCCTCAGCTTCAGTGTTGCCCCCGCCTGCAGAGGAAGAGGATTGGGGCTGAAAGATGAAGGCAAAGTGTGGGTGCATGGAGTCTAAGTTACAAGTGAGTACAATATGTGAGTCTGTACAATGTCTTTACTGCTATCATGGCACAGAAGTTAAAACAAGAGCCTTAACTTGCAATTTCCATGTTTTTTAGTGCATGATTGAATTTGCAAGAACCTTAACTTTTCTTGTAAACCAGAGGTTTTTGACTATGGAACATCCAGTTTTTTTGTTAAATACAAAGCGCCACCCCTGCCCTCACTCCCTTGCCCCACATCCACCCAAAGCACCTCCTGTGTCCTCGCTTCCTTGCGCCCCCACCCAAAACACTCCGCTGCCCTTGCTCCCTTACCCTCCTCCAAAGCGCCCCCTGGACCTTGCTCCCTTGCCCTCCCCCACACACACACCCAAAGCTCCCCCCTGCCCTCACTCCCATGCATCCCAAACCCCCCAGGCACAATTACCATGAGTCCTGTTCAGGGAAGGGAAAGACAGGAGAAGAGGCAGTGAGCAGTGCTCCTCTTCAAAGCAGCCCCACCCCTCTCCATAAGCTAACATGGGGTTTTTCACAACCCCATAACTTAAAACTACTGATCAGATTTACAAATAAAATCTCAAAAGCACCCCCTGGCAGCCTCCTTAAATTTTCTAAAAGGCTAATTACTTCTCCACAACCAACACTCAACCCTCCTACCCTTCCCAGATCAAGATGGTCTGACTAAATGAAAAATCAGTCTTGAAAGTGCAGTTTCAAACTGTGATATCTCAGCACTTATCCAACGTATTCAGCTGAAGTTGTCACAGTATGAACCGTTTACCCCAGTGATACTCTACAACAAATTTCACAAACATAACTTTGATCATGCCAATTGTAGAACAAATACAATGTTGGGGCTTTATAATGTAGTGTGCAACACACCTTAACTATTAGAGCGCTCCTGTGCTCTAATAATCTTAACTCTTCTTCTGTGGATTTTTCAGTTTGGTCCACTTCATTCATTCTCACTTTTGTTTCACCATTATCCAAGAATTTGTTAAAGTTGAAGCAAGAACCTTTAGACATTTTGTATCACTCCATTTCTTTTTTATAGCTAGTAATGCAGGACAGTTTTTGTTTTGGTTTGCACAAGAAGACTTGACATTATTCACTTGCCATTATCTTTTTGACATTTTCATAATTAGACCAAGAGTGTCAACTACTTTCTTGGAGAATAAATCTAACTCCTTCAAGGACACCTTCCTCATTATGACAACTGAGGCTCTTACAGTCTTTCTGACTTTGTATAAACCCAACATATCTTCCTATTTTGCTTGGTCTGATCTAACAATCATGAGTTGAGATGATATATTATATGACACCACAGCTCAGATCAGTGACTGAATATAGTCTTCTATCATCCCTCACTATAGCATTGCATTACACAGCTCTGAATTCACTGGTGAAAACTTTACAACTTAGATTTTTATCACAGGGTAGACAAGGTAGTGGATGAGAGGGACCATTTGTCCACCATTTCTTTCTTTGTGCTTAATACTGTACAATATCCAGCCACAATTCTCCATCAACTGCTTGGAGTATGCTCAATACTGAAAGGAATCAAAGAAGTTCAACTGACCACCATCTTCCATGCATTCATAACCTCAAGACTATAAAAGTTAATGTGCTCTATATGGTGCTGCCCTGATGACTGTTCAAAGCTGCAGCTGAAACAGAATGTGGCAGTGGTCTATCTTCATGCAGGAGTGGATTGATGGGAGCATGTTACACCAGTGCTTTAGAGTCTGCACTGCCTCTCAATAGCTTTCCAGGTACAATTCAAGGTGTTGATATTGACCTATAACGCCCTAAAATGAGTTAGGCCTTATATACACAAAAGACAACTACCACCTCCCCTATGTTCCATTGTGGTCTTGAAGATTATTGGATAAGCCAAATGGACAGCCTTCAAAAGTGGGGCAATCTACTTAGCCACAGAAAAAAGTACACCACAAGCAAGAAGAATACCCGCATCCTTAGGGATGGGCGAACAGAGCCGAGTTTGGAAATTCGGTTCAGTTCGGTTCGAAAATTGAGTTTGGTTCGGAAGTTCAGTTCGGTCGACCGAACTATTCGAGTTTGGTCCGAACTTCTGAACAGAGTTCTGAAATTCAAACCCCATTGAACTAAATGGAATATTATCTTATAGGAATGGACGAACAGAACCGAGTTCGGAAATTCAGTTCAGTTCGAAAATCGAGTTTGGTTCGGAAGTTTGGTTCGGTCAACCGAACTGGTTGAGTTCGGTCCGAACGTTGAACTTCCGAACCGCGTTCGCCCATCCCTAAGCATTATACCTATATGTGAACAGTTTCCATAAACTTGATGGGATTCTAATTACTCCCTGCCCACAATGGCAGAACAACTGGATGTTTTTACAAAAAATGTCCTCAGCTGAAATAGAAAATGGAAACATTAGGTTCCAGAGTTAATGTTACATAAAAATTAATTATAGTACTACAAATCCTCTTCTTAATCTATTGCTGCACAGCTATTACTACACTCTGAAGCAAGGAGCAGCAACAATTCACATTTTGAAGATGTTCTCATGACCATAAGAGGATGAAACAGAATAATATTTTTTAACATGGAGGCTTCATATGAAGCACAAAGAAATGTACACAGCAGATGGCAGAATGGTAGCTAATAAGCAAAGCAAGGAGTTTGGAACTCTTGAAGAAAAGATGATTTCAGGAGAAGGTGGGAAAATGGTACAGATGGATCTACATGGATCAGGAGTGAAAGAGACAAAAGAAGATCGTTTCAGTTTGAGTAGTTCTGCATCCAGTAGTAGACTGTACAGTTTGTGAATAATGATGTTTATGACTATATAAAAACACTCCCGATAGTTTTTGGAACTGGCTAATTTGCAGTGGCGACTAGCTGCTCAGGAAGTTTGGGGCAGGGCCCCTCCAAGCGCCGCCAAGC
>QEPC01003948.1:360773-388273 GCA_003113815.1 Sphenodon punctatus
TGCCTTCTGGCTCACCCTGGGTGACGCACTGCTGCCAGCACTCCTGGGAGAGGGAGAACTTGGTGGCACTGGCAACACCAGCTCTGGGAGGAGGCTCAGCCATCGTCTCAGCTACAGACATCTCCTCTGCAGCACTAGTGTCTGCCTCTGACTCACTGTCCATGATCACAGTGATGTCCTGTGAAGGGGAGTACTGGAACCCTGAGGCTAGACTGCACATGCCCGCCATGCTGCTGGCACTCTCCCTGTGCCCCCCTATGTAGCTGCTAGTGCTGCTGCTGTTACTCCTCTCCCTACTGACATTGCCCAGGGATCGGGCCCTGCCTCTAGCAGCCGGGGTGGGATCCACCACCTCTGGACTGCTGGGGATCGCCTCGACAGTGGGGGACATTGGTGACCCTGGAGGAACATCGGAAGCAGCATCAGCAACTGCCCCAGCACCAGCAGCAGCAGAGACAGATGCAGCCTCAAGTCCTGCAGGCCTTCCAGTGCCCTGTGTGGCAGTGGAGGAGGGCACTGCTAGGAGGCGACGCTGAGAGGCTGAAGCCAGTTGACTTAAAGCAGGCCTGCTGAGTTTGGGGCGTGGTGATGTGCTTGGGCTACTGCTGCTGCCTGCTGCCACTCCCCTGGCATGGCCCCTTCTGCCTCTGGCACGTGCCCCATTGCCTCCCCTATGGGCAGCACACTGGCCTCTCCTTCCCTTCTCCATTTCTCCCTCCAAAATAATGTTTTTATATTGTTTTTTTAATTGTTTTTTATTTTTTTATTTAAATTTTTTATCTAATATTATATATATTTATCTACACTAAATCTAACTGCTATAAATATTCTAAATGCTATCAACTAAATGGATTATCTAATAAGTACAAAGGCCTACCAAAAAATAACACCTAAATCTTTCTAAGCTAAGCTAAATAAATGATAATATGGAGGTTGATGGGTTGGATGGGTGAAATAGAATGAAGATGGCAATGGATTGAGGAGAACAAAACTGCTGGGAGAGGGAGGCTTCTGAAACGCTTGCTCTTCAGGAACAGTGACTAGCTCAGAAGGTGTTGGCAGGGGGGAGGGCAATGAGTTTTGTTACTTGCTGCGCCCGCCCCACCGCAAGCCCCATTGGCCCGTGGCCAATCGCAGATTGCGAAGCCAGTGGTCTGAGGTGAAAAGGGATTGTGATTGGGAAGGCTGGCTGCTACTCCAAGCCTCTCCACCCCTGGTGCCTGGAAGTCTGCTCCTCAGCTGACTCCCCCTCCCTGTCACGTTTTGCCTTTCCAGTGACACATTTTTGCCACCTGAACTCACCCAATCGCGATCCAAACTGACCGAACTGTTCAGTCATTTCAGAGTTCAGAATCAGGTTTGGTTCGGTTCGGTTCAGTTCGGTCGGTTAGGGTTTGGTCATCCGAACAGGCCAAGTTCGGGCCGAACTTCCGAACCGCGTTTGCCCATCCCTACTGGAGGGGAGACTAGTTGATAAGTGCTGTGGAGCCCTGAAGATCCCACATGGACTTCAGGGCTTTGGCAAAACCTAAGGGGTTGAGGGGCTACAGTGAAACTGTGCCTGACCCCGAGACGTGCTGCCTGGCTGTAGTTAGTGACGGTGTTGCCAGTGGGCTGTTTCATGGCAATAGATTGTAAGCTTGTTTATACATAAGAATACGAATGGTGGAGAACTGTACAAAAATAGAGATCTATGAGAGACTGTGCTGATGAAATGACCAGGCTAGTTCCCAAAGCAAATGACTATTGAACTAATTCCCTACAAGAGATAGTGTTTGTTTAGCTAATTCCCCGCAATAGGTGACTCAATGGGGTCTCATTCTGAAGGGACTCACGCTGGCGTGACTGCGCCCATACTACAATGATGCTATGCAATAAGGGAAGAGGGAGCATGAAAATGTCTTCGCCTCACCCCTCCCCAACTTCATCTTCCCTGTAACTAGGGATGTGCACCAGATCCCCATGTCGTTTTTCATTTTTGTTATTGTTGTCATTATCAAAATGTGTCGTTTTATCAGTATCGCTATAACAACGTCATTTTCATTATTGTCGTTATCGATAATGATACTGATTTCAAACAAATATTTTATTTTCATTATCGATATCGTTTGGTTTCATGATCTCATGAGACCAGAAACCGGAAACGGTATTTCGATCACATGTGTTGTCGTGTGCGGTGGTGTGGTGTCTGTCTGGCTTGTGTGAAAAATTGGTTGTGAACTTGTGTGTGTGTGTTGTAGCTGTGTGTGTGTGGTTTGGTTTGTACGTGAGGATGGAAGGTGAAGGAAGCGGTGGTGGTGGTGGTAGGAAAAGGAAAAGGAAGACGAGGAGGAAGGTCAAGGTGGAGGAGGAACAACAAATGGAGACCCAGGTTGGACCATCTGGTGAGGTGGTGGAGGTGGGCTCCTCACCAGAGGAGGAAGAGGGCGGAGGAGGTGCCACTGCTGCCAGGTTTGTAAAATTTATTTTTGTTTATTGTTCCATATAACTTTGAGGACAAGAAGAATACTATCCTTTAGAGCTAGTTTGCTGGCGTGTGGGTGGTGGGCAGTCAGGCACAAACAGCAGGCATCAGCAGGTGGAAGCGGAGGGACAGGATTTACACGTGTCTTATTTCTGGGTCTGCCAGAGAGAGTGGGGGGGGGGCTCTTCCAGCAGTCAGGCATGAGCGGCAGCACCCACCCAGACACATTCCAGTCAGGGTCTCAACTTGACAACACTAGCACCCCAAGAAGGGCATAATTTGCACGTGTCTTATTTCTGGGTCTGCCACAGAGAGGGGAGGAGGGGCTCTTCCATCATTCAGGCACGAGTGGCAGCACCCACCCACAGACGTACCAGATAGGGTCTCAACTTGCCAACAGTAGCACCCCAAGAAGGGCAGGATTTGCACGTGTCTTATTTCTGGGTCTGCCGGGGGGGGGGGCTCTTTCAGCAGCAGCAGAAGCAGCAGCAGCCAGACTCTCAACTTGCAGACACTACAGCACCACAGGTGGTGGTGGTGTACGTGGGAGTAAGGGAAAGAGGCGAGTAGGCAGAACTGCAGCACCATCCACTTGGTGTGGGAGAATGGGTATTGGTCTGGGAAGGACTAGAGGCATCACCATGAATGCATGATATTATGTAGGGGTTTATGTGTTCCTGTTTCAGAGAGGGTGATGATGAGGATGCCATTGCTCCAGGCCCATCAAGGCAGACGTCTCAGGGCCAAACCAGGCCAACAAGGTCCGCGGTATGGAAATATTTCCATAACCCGAAAGGCGGATTCGCAGAATGCAAGGTAAGGCATGGGAGCTGGAACAACAGGGAATGGATTGCCCTATGACCTGTTAGGAAGTTCCCAGCAGAGAGAGAGAGAGATTGGCCAGTCACCCACTTGTGGAGACAGAATGCAGGCAGGGCTTGATAGACCATTGGTCTGACACAGTATGGCACTTCTTATGTTCCTATCTTCTTATGTTGTTTAGATCTGCAACAAAAAAATCAAGATGGGGACCCAGGAGACCACGTCGGGGCTGATTGCCTATGTGGAGACCATCCACCTCATTGAGGTGATGCAGGATACGTCTACGACTGGCAGGAGCAGGGAGGAACACCAGGCAGAGGAAGGGAGGAATGCATGCCAGAAAAGGCGCCGTGCTAGTCCTTCCCCCTCCAGCTCCTCCGAGGATTCTCCAGGCCCCCAGCAAGAGGAGACCCCAAATCGAGGGCATTTTGGCCCACAGACACTTAAGTTATTTTTCTATGTCTTTTTATATTGTTAATGTTTGTTTTTCAAAAAAAAATTCAAAAGTTAAAATGTTTTTTAAACATTTTATAAAAGTTATATTTGTTACCAGCTGAGTTTGACCTATCCAGTCTTTTATGCCTCTATGCTTCTTCTGGGTTCTGGCAGGTGGCAGAATCTCATTGTATATACAGTTTTTCAGATCCCTACCTGACAGCAGCAGTACATGTAGTGTATAAGCTCCAAGATGTGCCCACTGCCAGCAGGGTCTCAACTTGCAGACAGCCCCCCAGGAGGGTCAGGGCTTGTGTCTGTGTGGGTGTACCAGAGGCATAAGTGGGCATCAGCAGGTGCATTACCCACTCTCACAGAGAGATTGCCGCATGGGAGGAAGCCTTGGGAAGCTGAGATGTGATATATAATACTTGGTTACTAGGGATAGGAATTTCGGTTACAGATAAAACCGAAAGTACCCGAAAATGGCCATTTCGGATTAATCCGAAATTTCTGGTCTTTTTCGGTTTCAGTACTATTGGATCTTTTGCATTGATTTTTGTACCACATTTTTAACATTGCGGTTGTCCCCCCTTTGCATATCGGTACTCCCGTGGGTTCTCTGCGTTCACATAGAGAGGCACAGGGCCAGGAGGGCGCCGGGGCACGGGGTTGTCAAGGGCAGCCCCCTCGGTCTTGTACACATTGTGCAGCACACAGCAGGCTCCGATCACGATGGAGGAGGTCTCCACCATGTAGTCCAGGTGGCCCGCAAGTCTCCTCCAGCACTGCTTGAGGGCCCCGAAGGCCCTCTCGACCACAGTCCTGTTTGCACACAGGCGAGTATTGAAGAGTGCCTCCTCAGGGTTCCTGGCAACTGGGTATGCCTTCATCATCCAGCGGCTAAGTGGGTAGGCTGGGTCTACCAGGATGCAGGGGGGCATCATCACCCCCTTGATCTGGGTCATCCCCATGTCCGCGAAGTCTCTGCGGTACATACGAGCATAGAAGGGAGAGATGGTCATGATCCGGGCATCATGGTTGCGACCAGAGTGGCCCATGTAAATGTCTATGAACCGACCCCGGTGGTCCACCACCGCCTGCAACTGCAGGGAGTGGTACCCGTGTAGGTTGACATATTCGGAGGCCTCCCCAGTGGATGGGTGCAGGATCTCTATGTGGGTGCCGTCCACGGTGCCCATGCAGTTGGGGAACCCCCCAGCCGTGAATCCGGCCATCACAGCCTCCTGGTCCACCAGCTGGATCACTCGGTCAAGGAGCATGCCCTCTACCGCCTCATAGATGTCCTGCAGGATCCCAGCAATGGTGCTCACCCCAATGCCAAAGTGCTGTGAGACGGAGCAGCAGGAGTCGGGTGTTGCAAGGGCCCAGACCCCGATGGCCACCCACTGGACCATGGGTATGGGGGCCCACATGTGGGTGGCTTGCCACTTCAGCAAGGGTGTTAACAGCTCTGCGAGTCACAGGAGGATGTGCATGTCCATTCAAAAGTGCGATCTCCAGGCAGCCTCGTCCCACTGGGCTAGTGCCCTGGCCCACCACCCCTGTGCCCGCTCTGTGACCCATACCCGCCGGTCAATGGGCATTGCGAGCAGGGCAGCGCGCCCCATGGTCTCCCTCTGGGTGGGTTGGGGCCACACCTGTTGTAGGCTTGGACCGCTGTTGCCCCGCCCCCCGGTCGCACCCTGCCCACCAGGCTCAGGGCCCCAGATCGCCCTGGCCAGCCCCCAGACCATCAGGCCCAGCTCCTGCAGGACGAGTGGGCTGGGAAGGCCACAGTCAGCCAATGTTCACACATGACTTCCTGTCAGGGGTCATGGCACTTGGTCCTGCCCTCGGCCGGGCATGTGCAGGCAGCAGCTGCATTCCTGCTGTCATCACCCCCCACCTCCCGGTGTCAGTTGCCTGTTGTCCTTGGGGCCCTGAGTAGTGTGTAGGCTGTTCTGTCTGTGTGCTCTGTGCCAGCAGCTGGACTGGGTCCACACCCCACACCTCGCTCTGTAGCCGTACAATGTTGCGGTCTGTGCCCTTATCGCTTGGCCTTGGAGTCCCCTGCTTCCCCTCCCGTCCCTCCAGGGACTGTGGGACCCTCCTTTCCTTGCACTTTGTATCCATCACTTGCTGGACCATGGCTGGCCACTCTTCCCCAGGGCTCCCGGGCTGCAGCGCTCCCGGGGCCCCCATAGCTGGACCTTCCGCGAGACCATGGCCCTGTGTGACCTGTGGCTTTCCCCAGCCATAAAATTGCTTTTGAGCTGCCCGGATAGCCTCACAGGTGCCTACGAGAGTATGAGCTCTGGGCTGCGGTACTGCATGCTGAGACGCTAGGCCTTTGTCCTTTTCCCGACGGGCGCATCCTGGAGATCAGGTGCTCGCATGTGGGGTGGTCGGTGGCAGAGACCGTGTCCGCCCTCTCTGTGTGCAGCCTGGCTACCTACATGGCCTGTCTTGGCTGTGTCCTTCTTTGGCTGTGTTCACGGGGCCCGTGGTTACCAGATGTCCCGGGGGCCATCTATCACTGCCTGTTGGAGCTGGGTCACCTTCCGTGGTGTTTTGACCACAGCCAGGAATTGGTGTCACGTCTATTGTGCTGCCCCGGGCCGTGGTCTGCTGACCCGATTCCCTGCCATGGTCCCACACCCGTCATGTCTGTTTGGGGTCTTTCTTGACCGCGGGAGGTGGTTAGACAAGTCGCCACCACTGGGAATCCACTGTGGTGATTCAGGCACCCATAACGTCTGAAATCACCCTCACTCTCTGAGCAGTTCCCCCAACAGCCAGAACTATCTGTCTGCTACAACAGGGGAACATCTGTGGGTGAATGGCCCAGCAACCTGATTTAACACTGGCAAGGGGCAGCTGAGTCCCATAGTCTCAAACTACCTGTAGCTTGGACCCAGTGGGGCCACCAGTGGGCTCAGCTTCTCCCTGGCAATATTTAAAGAGAAAGCCAAGGGATCTGGTTGGCAGGATTCTGGGTGATAAGCAGATTTAGCAGGATGAAGTCAAGCACTGAGTAGCAGCAGGATCAGGCCCAGGAAAATTCAAGTAAGAGATCCAGGGGGTAAACCACAGGAGCAAAGTTGGAGGTATGGGCCAGAGGCTCACATACCAAGAGATCAATCTGCAGAACCAGGTGCAGGGCCCTTACCCAGGACTAGGGTTGCCACCTGTCCTGGTTTGACACCGCATATCCGGACTCCAGAGGGGTCCCAATTTTTTCAGGTAATCTGGGGTGCTCTCAGTACCCAAGAGAATCAGGGTTTTTGAGGGTGGCACGGGGAGGCCACATCAAAAAGGGAGGGGACAGGGATTTTACTGTCTCCTTTCTGACGTGGCCCTGATGTCACCATGACACCATGACCTCATTAGTTACTTTACTTTACTTTAGTTAATATGCCACCCTTCCCATAGAGGCTTGAACTCAAGTAAACCTCCTGGGAAAGGGAATTCTACAAAACCAGGGCACTGGGCAGCAACCAAGAATGCCCTCCTAAGCACCCCATCCCATGGAAAAGGGTAACAGATGAAACCTGCAAGAGGGTGCTCCCAGATGACCAGAGGGCCCGCAATGGAACATGATAGGACAGGCGGTCTTTCACATATATGGGACCCAGACCATTTAAGGCCAAAACTAGCATCTTAAATTGTGCCCGGAAAGCTACAGGCAGCCAGTGCAGACTTCGGAGCACCAGTGTAATGTGCTCCCAGTGACTGATCCTGGAAAGGAGCCAAGCCATGCATTCTGCACCAGAAGCAGCTTCCGAACAGTTATCAAGGGCAGCCCGATGTAGAGCGTGTTACAGTAATCCAACCTTGAGATGATGAAAGCATGGATGACAGTGGCCAGATCCAAGTCAGAAAGAAAAGACTGCAGCCTTCTCAACAGATGAAGGTGGCAAACGTGCTCCTGGCCACTGCTGCAACCTGACAATTGAGGTGCAGCAAGCACTCCCAGGCTGCAAACCTGATCAACCATAGGGGGCCAGACCCCATCAATAACAGGTGTCCCAATCTCCTCCAAGTCACAATACCGGCCAACCATCATCACTTCAGTCTTGTCAGGATTAGCTTCAGTCAGCTCACCCTCATCCAGTCCCCGCCAGCAACGAGACAATAAGTAAACTTTGAGACTGTGGGACCTTGGTTGGATGAAAAAAGAGATAGAGCTGAGTGTCATCAGCATGTTGATGACATCTCACCCCAAACCCTCCAAATGACCTCACCCAGTGGCCTCAGATACACATTGAACAAGAGGGGAGACAGAATAGAACCTTGGGGGACACCACAGGGGAGTTCCCAGGGGGACAACAAGCAATCACCCATCACCACCTGCTGAGACCTCCCCAACAGGAAGAAGCAGAACCACTCAAAAGCGGTCCCGCACATCCCCACCAGGTCCCTCATTCATGTCAACAACACCCCACGGTCAACTGTATCAAAGACGACTGAAAGATCTAACAAGATCAACAAGGTAGAATTCCCATTGTCCATTTCAAGCCTGAAGTACAGTCTCCATGCCATACCCAGGATGAAAGCCTGACTGAAATGGGTCAAGGAATCCAATAATGTCAAGATGAGCCTGGAGCTGTCGGGCAACCACCCGTTCAATAACCTTCCCTAAAAAGGGAAGATTAGAGACAGGCAGAGAGCTGGCGTGGGAGTCAGCATCCAAAGGTGGTTTCTTAAGCAGAAACACCATGATGTCATGAAGCTCGGCAAGGGTGGGGTTACAACAAGCAGGGCCGTGGCAGCCCTTTTGCCCTGCCTCCTGCAGAGCATTGTGATGTCATGATGCTCCACAAAATGTTATGTCAGAAAGCGGCATGGCAACCCCTTTCCCCTGTCCCTCTGAAGTGGTCCCACCCACACCCCGTTTCCCCCCAGGGGAAGGTAACAACCCTAAACTGGGCTGAATTCAATCTGATGAGGTTCTGGCGGTTGTCGGACTTAAGCCCAGCAGAGTCCCAGAGAGACCTTCAAGCGAGACAGCCCAGGGGTGGGCTTTTGACCCAGAGCCGTGCTGTCCAGCCTCACCGATACCCGGGACCTCACGTGTGGAGTCCCGCAGGGTGCCATTCTGTCCCCACTCTTGTTTAACATCTATATGCAGCCATTAGGGGAGATCGTGAGAGGGTTTCAGGGCATGCAGTGTCATCAGTATGCTGCCACACTCAGCTGATGACACTCAGCTCTACCTCTCTTTTTCCATCAACCCAGGCCATGCAGTCTCTTTATTTTCCCAGTGCCTGTCGGCTGTGGGGGCTTGGATGAGGTTGAGCCATCTGCAGCTGAATCCTGGGGAGACGGAGGTAATGTTGGTGGGTGAGGGCTTGGGGGGCCTTGGAGTGGTTGAATCTCCTTTTGTGGGGGGGTTCGCCCTCTCATGGTCTCGCAGGTACAGAGTCCGGGTGTGCTCCTCGATTCATGACTCAGCCTGGAATCTCAGGTTGTGGCCGTGGCGGGGAGTGTATTTCGGGAGTTACATCTTGTCCGGCAGCTTTAACCGTATCTCTCAGACTCTGACCTTGCCACTGTCATCCATGCCTTCATCACCTTGAGGCTGGATTACTACAACGCGCTCTACGTGGGGCTGCCCGAGAAGCTGGTCCGGAGGCTGCAGTTGGTGCAGAATGCAGCAGCCTGTCTCCTTACTGGGGCGGGCCACAGGGAGTACATGACACCTGTGCTCCGGGCTCTGCACTGGATGCCTATAAAGCACCGGGCTAGGTTCAAGGTGCTGATTTTGACCTTTAAAGCCCTTCACGGCCTGGGCCCTGCCTATCTGCGAGATCGCCTCACTCCCCATGTGCCTGTGTGACCCCTGAAATTGTCCGTGGGAGCCTTTTTGGAGGTTCCCCGGGCGAGACGGGTGGCCACTGATGTGAGATCTTTTTCAGTGGCTGCCCCTGTGCTGTGGAATTCACTCCCGGATGAGACTCGGTTGGCCCCCACCTTCCTGTTGTTTCAACATTTGTGTAAGACCTGGCTGTTCCGCCAGGCTTTTGCCAAGGGGGAGGGTGGGTAAGGTGGGGTTTGGGAGGGAGGGTGTGTTTTTATTACTTGTTTTAAAATTTGTAGATTTGGTTTTAAATGTTTTACTGCTGAATTTTTTTAAAAAAATTTTTTGTGTGTGTATGTTGTTTGCTGCCCCGAGCTGCCTTTGGGCAGGAGGGGTGGGATATAAGTTTTGAATGAATAAATAAATAAATAAATAAATAAAAAATCCCCCTGTGTCTGGCTGGGCCAGACACACGGCCAGGACTTCCTGGTCCTGGCACAACCAAAAGAGGCCAGCCAGCCAGCGCCACCACAAGCAGCGCCTCCAAGGGGGCCGGGGGTGGGGCTTTAGCTTTGTATTTTAAGGAGGAATTGGAGTGGGGATGGGGTATGTTTCTTATGGGGGAGGGGGACAAGGGGACTGGGTTAGGGAGGGGAGAGCTGATCCCCTCGGTGTGAGGGAGGCGTGCAGCCTTCTGAGAGGTAGGATCCTCTGGTGACAGCAGAGGATGGGGGTGTTTTGGGGGGTCGGGATCTCTCTCAGGGAGCTCTCAGGGGGGTTGGTGGAATGGATTGGGGGGAGTCTGCAGCCATAGAGGTTGTTCTGGGCCACAGGAATTATGGTTCATCTGGGAGGCAGGTTCAATCTGACCAAGCTGGTGTAGGAGGTGGTCTTGCGGTCCCCCAGAACGATAGTTCAGGGGGACTTCAATATCCATGCCAATGCCAGTCTTGGGAGGGGCAGAGCATGAGTTCATGGCTGCCATAACAACCATGGGCCTGTCTCAGAGAGTAGTGGGCCCCACACATGTTGGAGGACATACCCTGGACATGATATTTTCCACAGGCCTTGAGGTGGGGCATCCGTTGGTGGGGGAGGTATCAATGGTGCCCTTGTCATGGACGGATCATTATGTCCTCCGGGCGGATATCCTGGCACATGTCGGCCCTTGGGAGGGTGTGAAACCAGTTAGGTTTGTTCACCTCCGAAGGGTTATGGAACCTGAAGGATTCCAGATAGCTCTAGGGGATGTTTCCTCTGACCTCGATGGACACTCGCTCGATGACCTCATGTCTAGGTGGAATATCAGACTGACGGAGACCATCAACTGTGTGACTACCAGGCGTCTGATCCCGAAATGCCAACAGCGCAGCTCCCCATGGTATACAGGTGAGTTGTGGCGGATGAAGCAGGAAGGGAGGCGGTTAGAGCGACAGTGGCATCACTCACATACTGAAGTGGACCAGTTGTGGCATAGAGTCTGGTTATGTGCTTATACCATAGCGGTTCATACAGCAAAGAAGGTTTTCTTTGCTGCCTGCATTGCATCTGCTAAGTCCCGCCCAGCTGAGCTGTTCCGGGTGGTGAGGGGGCTGGTCAGTCCGGCCTCCCTCCGCCTGGACGTGGAACCATCATATGCTTGCTTTGATTTGTTTGTGGACTTCTTCGTGGATAAAATCGCTCAAATTCACCACGGTTTTGATGCAACTTTTTTAGCAGAGAACGGTTCTGAGGCAGTGGTCTGGTACTGTTTTGTGGAATGAGTTTCAGTGTTGCCCTCAGATGCGGGGGATGCTCTTGGGACTGTTTGAGCCACCAATTCTGAATTAGATCCTTGCCCGTCCTGGCTGCTTAAGGCTAGCCGGGAGACATTGGGGCCATTGCTGGTGGGGATAGTCAACATCTCCCTTGGGGAGGGAAGGGTGGTGGGCTGTCTCAAGGAAGTGGTTGTGCAGACCCTGCTCAAGAAGCCATCTTTGGATGTTGATGTCCTTGCCAGTTATCGGCCAGTCTCTAACCTTCCCTTTTTAGGTCATGGCTCAGCAGCTTCAGGGGTATTTGGACCAGATTCGTTTTCTCGATCCCTCGCAGTCGGGCTTTCATATGGGTTATGGCACAGAGACTATGCTTGTGGCCTTGGCCGACAACCTCTCCCGTGAGTTAGACCGGGGTCTTCGACCCTGTTGATCTTGTTAGATCTCTCGGCTGCATTTGATACCGTTGATCATGAGTTGTTGGTTATTTGGTTGCGGGACTGGGCAGGGATTGGCAGGACTGTTCTTTAATGGTTCCGCTCATTCCTGGCTGGGAGAACCCAGCGGGTGGTTCTGGGGGAGTTTTCATCTTCCCCGCGGGGCCTCACGTGAGGAGTAGCACAGGGTTCCATCCAATCCCCTCTCCTGTTGAACGTGTACATGCAGCCTTTGGGAGAGGTTGTTAGGGAGTATGGAGTGAGTTGTCATCAATATGCTAATGACACCCAGCTATATCTTTCATTTTCCTCTGACTCAGGCCCTGCAGTCTCGGTGCTTACCCAGTGTTTGTCTGCTGTGGGGGATTGGATGAGGGCGAGCCGCCTGAGGCTAAATCCTGACAAGATGGAGGTGATGGTTATGGGGAAGGCTGGGGGGTGGCCCCCATCATTGATGGGGTCCACCCCCCCTGGTTTCTCAGGTCCAGAGTCTGGGGGTGCTCCTGGACCCACAGTTCTGCCTGGATGCTCAGGTGATGGTTGTGGCCTTTCGCCAGTTACATCTGGTGCATCAGCTTAGGCCTTATGTCTCAGACTCAGATCTGGCCACGGTCATCCATGCTTTTATTACCTCGAGACTGGATTACTGCAACATGCTCTACGTGGGGCTACCCTTGGTATTTGTTCGGAAACTGCAGCTGGTGCAGAATGCAGTGGACCGTCTCTTAACGGGGACGGACTGACGCGAGCATATAACACCGGTGCTTCGCTCTCTGCACTGGCTGCCGGTAGGTTTCCAGGCCCAATTTAAGGTGTTGGTGTTGACCTTTAAAGCCCTAAACAGCTTGGGCCCCGCCTATCTGCAGGACCGCCTCACCCTCTGGGACCTGGAGTGGCCCCTGAGGTCAGATGGGAGCGCCCTTCTGACCTCTGACGTTCATGGGGTTTCCCAGGTGTCTACTATGAGGGCGTTCTCCGTGGCTGCGCCACAGCTGTGGAACTCCCTCCTGTTGGAGATCCACTTGGCTGCCGACCTCCCCTCTTTCCACAGACAATGTAAGATCTAGCTGTTCCGCCAGGATTTTCCCGAGGGAGATGGGGTGGGAGAGTTGGGTTAGGGTGGGGGGGATGGGGTTTTATATTGTTTTAATTGATATTATTATGGTTTTTTTTTAATGTTTTCATGTTTGGAATGTTTTACTATATTGTGAGCCACCCCAAGATGCCTGAAGCAGGAGGGGGCAGCATATAAACTGTGAAAATAAATAAAATAAATAAATAAATAAATAAGCATCTTCATTATCGATGAGCTGGTCCAGTTCTGGAACACCTTGATGGAGGTGGCTAGCGACAGGGTGGCTCCTAAAAATCCCCTGCCTCCGCTTCGTCACCGCAGGGCCCCATGGTTTACCACGGGGCTGCGGGGTATGAAGCAGGTAGGTAGGAGACTAGAGAGACGCTGGCATCAGACTCGCTCTGAATCTGACCGTCTTCTCCATAGGGCCCATTTGAGGTCCTATGTTGAGGCTGTGAGGACAGCAAAGAAGGAATTCTTTGCTGCCCTCATAGCATCTGCGAAGTCACGCCCAGCAGAGCTATTTCGGGTGGTTCGAGGGCTGGTTAGTCCAGCCTCCCTCCGCCTGGTTGGGGACTTGTCCCAGGCCCACTGTGAGCAATTTGTCACCTACTTCACAGACAAGATTGCTCAGATCCAGAGTGACTTCAACACCGGATTGAAGGCAGTAAGTGAGGAGTGTGAGGTTGCGGAGGTCCCGTCTGGTCCATCTTCTTGGGTTGAGTTTCAAGAAGTGACGCCAGTCGATGCAGCGGATGTCCTGGGGTCTGTTAGGGCCACCAGTTGTCAACTCAATCCATGCCCATCCTGGTTGGTGAAAGCCTCCAGGGAGACGCTAGGGACAGTGCTGGCAAAGGTTATAAATGCATCCCTTCGGCAGTGTAGATTGGCGCCCAGCCTTAAGCAGGCTGTGGTGTGTCCCCTGCTGAAGAAGCCATCTTTAGATGTGGATGCACTCGCCAGCTACCTCCCTGTCTCTAACGTTCCCTTTTTCGGGAAGGTTATTGAATGGGCGGTGGCTCTGCAGCTCCAGCAGCATCTTGATAGCATCAGTTTCCTTGACCCTTTTCAATCTGGGTTCCGCCCTGGCTATGGTACTGAGACGGCGTTGGTGGCTTTGGCCGACAACCTCCACCAGGAGATGGATGCAGGACAGTCGGTCAACACTTCTGGTCCTGCTAGATCTCTCGGCTGCTTTTGATACCGTGGACAATGGGCTGCTGTTGAGACGGCTGTGAGATCTGGGAGGTCTGGACGGGACTGTTCTTGGATGGTTCCGCTCATTAGGGGTGGGAAGTTCGGTACATCCGGTATCCGATACTGCCAGTATTTTGCTGTACCAGCAGTATCAGATTACTCCGGTATTTGGGGATATACACACCCCACCCCAGGGATCACCCTACCTCCCCACCCAGGGATCGTCTACCTTTGGCGCTCCGGGCAGCGGTGGAGGCGGAGGCGACGGCGGCAGCACAGTGGTCCGGCAGCTTCAATGCTGGCTGGTGTCTTCAGCACTTACTAGGCCTTCCGGGGAACTTCCGGGTTTCCCCGGAAGGCCTAGAAAGCACTGAGCCACCAGCCAGCGCTGAAGCCACCGGACCGCCATGCTGCCGCCACCACCGCTCGAAGCGCCAAAGGTAGGCGATCCCTGGGTGGGGAGGTAGGGTGATCCCTGGGGTAGGGTGTGTGTTAAACCACCCCCCACCCCAGGGATCACCCTAGTACCTGCTGGTGCGGGCTCCGGGTCGGCGGCGGTGGCCCGGAACCCGCACTAGTAGGAACTTAGGGTAAAAAAAATAATTGTTAAAATCCAGACTGGGCAGGGTGGGTGGGGGGTGCCCCCCCTTCCACCCGCACAGCCTGGGAGGGGGAGGGAGGAGGTATTGCTTTTTCCCCCCATTGATTTCAATGGGGACAGTTCCCCATTGAAATCAATGGAATAAATCTGGTACCGGTAAACCGGTTTTAATCCGGCAAACCGGTTTTTTTGTAAACCGGTAACCGGTAAAACCGGTAAAACTGGTAACCATTTTTTTGCCAGATGTCCCACACCTACCACTCATTCCTCTCAGACAGAAGCCAGTGGGTGGTGCTGGGAGCTGAAACATCATGCCCCCAGGCCTTGACCTGTGGTGTTCCGCAGGGTTCCATTCTGTCTCCAGTGTTATTTAATGTGTATATGCAGCCGCTGGGGGAGATCGTGAGATGGTTCGGGGTGTGTTGTCACCATTATGCTGATGACACACAGCTATACCTCTCTTTTTCAACGGACCCAGGTCCTGCCGTCTCGATATTTTTCCAGTGTTTGGAGACCGTGGCAGATTGGATGAGGCAGAGCAGTCTGAAGCTGAACCCAGATTAGACGGAGGTGATGGTAGTGGGGAGGGCGAAGGAGGTGTCGGTTCCTCCTATTGTGGGGGTCTGCCCTCCGGTTGCCCAGCAGGTACGGAGTCTGGGGGTGATTTTGGATGCGGACCTCCGCCTGGATCGGCAGGTGGAGGTGGTGGCTAAAGTCGCCTTCCTCTAGCTGTATCTGGTGTGGAGACTGCACCCACGCATCTCCAGACCCGACCTGGCCACTTTCATCCATGCCTTCATTACCTCGAGGCTTGACTACTGCAACACGCTCTACGTGGGGCTTCCCTTGATATTGGTTCAGAGGCTGCAGCTGGTGCAGAATGCGGTGTTCCATCTCCTTACGGGGATGGGTTGCCGTGAGCACATTACACCAGTGCTCCATTCTCTGCACCGGCTGCCTATAGCATACCGAGCCAAGTTCAAGGTGCTAGTATTGGTATACAAAGCCCTATATGGTCTCGGCCCCTCTTATCTCGGGGACCATCTCGCCTTCCGTGACTCAGGACAGACCCTCCGATCCACTGGGGGTGCCTAGCTGGAGGTCCCCTGTGTAAGGCGGGGGGCCACCATGGAGAGGGCATTCTCGGTAGTCGGGCCACAGTTGTGGAACTCCCTTCCAAAGGAAGCCCGCCTGGCGCCGGGTCTGCTTGCCTTTCGGTGGGCATGCAAGACTTGGCTGTTCACCCAGGCCTTTAGAGGGGAGGGGGGAAGGGAGGGGTAAATTGGGGAGATTGGTGGGGTGGGGAATTTGGGGAATTGGAGGGTGGGGTTAGGGTTGGGGGGGGTTACATTTTTTAAAAGTGATGTTGGTTTTAATGTATTTTATTGTTTTATTGTGTTGTTAACCGCCCCGAGATGCCATGGGCATGAGGGGGCGGCATAATAATGTCATGAAATAAATAAATAAATTATATGGGTCTTTCCAAGTGCTGGTGAGAAGAGGAGCCAGTGATGGGTGAAAATGAACATGAGGGAGGAGACTGAGCTACTTGTGATCCTGTGACGTGTTTCTGGTGCCATTGTTGCCCCCTTCTGTATGACTCATTGGACCACTGACTGACTGCAATCCAGCCTAAATTTCACAGAAGAGGTGCCAATGCTGGACCCGGGCAAACCCTGGCAGCCTTCCTCACTTTTGTCACTTCCATTCTGCCACCTAGAGGGCCCGTATCTGCAAAGCACTCAGGGCTCATCATTTTATCATATAGTTTTACCTAAATGTCAAATTTGTTAGTAGACACTAGGTGGGTTTCCCTGATCAATGTATACCGAAGGCAGAGTTGCCATAACAACATAATGGGTCAAAAAGATAGTTGCTAGGGCTGAGATGAGAACAAGTGTTCCCGTTCTGCAGGGAAATGCTGACTTTTCGGGAGTGCTTGCGAATGTGCATCAGTACTTCATCAGTCTCCAGCACTTCTGCTGTTGTTGATATCAGCACCGGTGATTTTTTTTGTCAATTCCCATTAATTTTGTCACTGTCCAACATTTTTCATCACTTTTTTTCATATTTTTTTTTTTCATTTTTCATTACTTTTCGTAACTTCTGGGACTTTCCAGGACTTTTGTCACTTTCCAGGACTTTTACAACAGTTTTACGACACTTTTACATCAATTTTTTCTGCGCTTAGCCGGTACTTTTGTGTCTTCACAGCTCCCAGGGATATGCACAGGGCGCATATGAGACTTGGCATTAGCCCTGTCGCAGCTCTGTTCAGCTCACAAAAAATAATGACAAATGGTGAAAACAGCAGAAAAGCTGGTAAATTTTCATATTGCACAAATGGATGCAAATGACCTGTTTCTGGTGGAAACAGCATTTGCCGTGATTTGTCATTTCAGGGCTAATAATTGCCATTTTCTTGGAATGTGCCATCTCATTTCATGGATTTCATCATACTGCAAATGAGTGAGCTTAGAAGTCATATACTTTCAGAAGAGCCAGTTGGTTCCATAAACAACAGGCCAAAATGTTACCTGCTATGGGTGGTGGGTTATTTTTTTGTTTAGGTTACCTTTTTTTTTCAAATCTCTGTACTGAAAAGACAAGACAAACAGACCAGAGTATGGAAATCAGGATGTGCTGCAGGAAGGAAATCAATTCTCTTTTCACAGTATAAACATTTTGTACTACAGTAGTTACAAAAATAATGTACTGTAGTATGGCTCTCATGGATTCTCATATTTGTACTCTTATAGACCATGGCATGCTGAGAGTTCACCCAACTCCTACCAACGCTCACTGTGGTTATAGTTAAATTCAATACTCCTTACCACAAATCTCCCCTAGGCAGTTTAACAATCACAGAAGGATGGAGAACACAAGTGGGAACAGTACCTACTATAAACTTCCCCGGAACCTGACTGTTCTGTGAAGCAGTAGAGTTACAGCATGGTTAGATGCCTTCATTCACCCTGTGTTCTGCTAATAATACTAGATTTGCATGCCTTTTTATCTGTTTTCTTCATATGCACATGCATGTGTGCTGCCTCTTTGGAATGGAATGTCCCTTTGAAAGGACTGGTGGTAAAAGTAGCTGAAAGTGATATGAGCAGACTATTCGCTAAATTTTCAGTGGTATGCAGAGCGCACTAGGCACTGCCGAGGAAGTGATGAAAATAAAGAAGCCGGTTAGGTTACCCACCCCGCTTACCAATACTAGCACTGCGTGTGTTTCAGTCTGGTACCTGTATGAAGATTAAATCAGCCACAGGCCTGTTCTGCAATTCAGCCCTCAGAAGATTGCCAGAACAAAAAGCAGGTCCCAACCATTCCACCTGTCCTGAATGCTCTAGGGACAGACTTAGTGATTGAATTTGTAAAAAATAAGAAAAAGAAAAAATAAGGGGGGAAAAGAGGTGCCAGGTTCAAGACTGTTCTGGGAGTCCTGCCACAAGTCCCTGGATGCATTGGGGATATTTAGATGAACTTTCCTGCCAGGCTCCAGACTCCACCATCTGAAAATAGTCACTGCCAGACAGCTGATGGGGAGCAGTAGCAGCCCCATCTCTGCCAATCCACAACAGCCTCAGCCTCTACCCCAGGGATGGGAAACCACAGGCTCAAGGCCCAATGTGGCCCCCAGCTAGTATTTATTTAGTCCCTATCCAGTTCCTAGATCTGGCCCCTGGATCCAGTTCCTACCCCAAGCACTGAAAGTCTGAGCTATGGGGAAGGGAGCAGAGATGAGCGCATACACACAAGGACAGGAGATGGATCCAGACAGACCATAGATCTACGATCTGGATCCTCCTCTTACCAATGCCCAACTTCTCTGGGTGCAGTCACATGAGCTGTGAGGGCCCAATCCCTGCATTGTCCCATGGCGTGCAGGCACAGCTGTCACACAACGGGGCCAGCGTGGGGAGCCAGGCACACGGTTGCAGAAAAGCTGGGCCAGCCAGCCACTGCCAGAGCCATGGGTGGGGCAGGCCGTGATGCCAGCCACATTGTCAGCTGGCTCCCTTGAATTGTTGATAAAATTAAAATTGTTATATTTTTAAAATTATATTCATACCTTTCTTTCCTGAAATGATAGGGTGGGCAACCGTCCCTGCCCCAACTCCCTCCTCCAGCCTGACCGAGATCTCATTCTGGCCNACCTCGGCCCTAGTGATCAGGACTGACTGGACTACACGGTGGAGACCTCGGCCCTGGTGATCGGGGCCTGATGTGTGCTGTACAACGTGTGCAAGACCAATGGGGCAGCCCTGGAATACCCCAAGCCCATCCCCCCCCGGCCCTGTGCCTCTGTACATGAACGCGGACAACCCGAGGGAGTACCGTTATGCCAAGCACATCCATGCTGCCCTGGCAAGGCATATCAGCCAGGAGGCAGAGGCGTGAGGGTGCTCACCACCCATCCCACCCCCGTGGTGTCCTCGGGGCATCCATGGTCCAGCCCCTACACGGGCAGCGACCCCACCCCCCTATCACCCCGACCAGGTCACAGGAAGAAGTACAGTTGGCAAAGCATTTATTATACCCCCTTTGCACAGGTGTGCCTGACCCCACCCCCTCCACCCCTGCTGTCCCCCACCCCGCATCATGCCCCCCCTCACACTGCCCTCCCCCATCCCCCCATCCCCCCATCCCCCACGTCTCCAGGGATGCCCCCTCGAGCACCCAGTGGTCACCACCGAGCTCTGGGAGCTCACCTCCCCCCTGCTGTCTGTGTCCCCAGAAGTGTCCTGGGAGGCCTCTTGGACTGGCAGGGTGGCTGGCGGTTGGGGGGAGGGAGGGCCCAGGAACCGAGGGTCCCCCTGAGAGGCAGCACCCTCCAGAGGGCTGGGGGGACCGGGAGGTGGATGCGCAGCCCCTGCAGGTGTGGAGGCATCTGGGGCAGTTGGGAGGTGGTGGGGGCGCCAAGGGGCCCAGCATGTCATCCTAGGCAGACAGGGTGCCATCACATATGAACACATGGTGCCCACATGCAGGAACAGGGAGGTCCAAATGTCGTGGGACCTATCCATTTTGGCCGAGTGCTCCCGCACCATCCCTGTGATGGCCTGTTCCAGCCGCCCGAGCGCTTCCACCTGCCTGCTGTGCTTGCAGTGCTCCTGCCTCTGCTCCAGGTACACCTCTGCCTGGAGCCTCATGTCCCGAGCCTCTGCCCGCTCCAGGGATCGCTCTATGGCTGCTTCCATTCAGTCCACGGCCACTATCATCCACTCCCCCTGTTCTGCCAAGGTGCGGACAATGTCCTCCACCTGATCCTCCCTCCAGCACCGGACCCATTCCCAGTACTCCCTCATGCACTGTGCTGGAGGTATGGGCCCGGGTGACTGTGGCTGTTCAGGTTGCCCTGTAGGGTAAACGAAGGTGAGTCATCTGACGCCCCAGGCACCAACCCCCAGCCCTGGGAAGGGCCGGGGGCTTCATGGCCCCATGGGGGTGTTTCCCAGCACCCTACCACCCCAGCACCCTGGCCCCTCTCACCGGCTCTGCATGTCCCGGGTCCCCCTCCCGGCCCCCCCAGGTCTCCCCCACCTGGCCTGTGTGCCTCACCTGGTTCCTCTGCCCGCTGCCTGGGCTCCTTGGTGCCAGTCTCCTTGCCCGCCAGCCTCTGGTGCTGGGGTGTCCTGTGCCCTGTGGGAGAATGGGGGGGTTGGTGTAGGGGTGGCTGGGTGGCTGGGCAGCGCCCCGGGCCCCCTTTCCACCTTGACTGGGGGGCTGGGGCTGCCCCCGGCCCATGCATCCCCCCTACCCCTACACCCCCAGTCCCTCTCCCCTCCCTGCCGCTTGCTTACCCTCTATGTCTGTCTCCGACCCCCTCTGAGGCCGGCCCCTCTATGTTGGTGTGCTCCCCCTGGGACCACTGGCTGAGGGTGATGAGGGTGCCCACCTCAGACTCCGCCTGTCTGGCCTGGGGGTGGGGACTCTCTGGGCTGCTGTCCAGGGGGGGCTGCAGGTGTTGGAGGTCCCAGGGTATTCCTCCTGGGAGTCCGGGGTCCTGGAGCGTGTGCCTTTCCGGGGGGTGGCGAGTGAAGGGGGTACTTCAGCCCGTTCCCTGCCCTGGACCACGGCTCTCCCCATGAAGCATATGGTGACAATTGAGCCCTTCATGTGGAGTATGCAGTCCAGGGAATCATAGAAGGGGGAGGTCCGGGCTCGATGTCCAGACCGCTGATTGTTGTCCCGTATGGCCTTGTATCCCCTCTTCAGCTCCTTGGCCTTTGAGCAGCACTGTGGCACAGTCCGGTGGTGACCCGACGCCTCCATTTCCTGCACTATGTCCTTGTACACATGCTCATTGTGCTGATTGAGCTCTAGCTCCAGCTGGTACTCCAGGGTCCCCCAGATTCGGATGAACTCCCGGGCCTCCTACAACCCCCACTGCCCCCCTCGGTGGTAGGGCCTTCTCCCCCATCTCCCCTGTGGGTCCTCCTCCTCTTCCTCCTCCTCCTCCAGTGGGAGGCTGGGGCTGTTGCTTCTGTAGGTGGGCATGGGGGGTGCTGTTGTTGTCACCCATCAGCCATTTGTCACCTAGGGGTATTTGTCACTAAATACTAATAGCCTAGCTCACAGCAGCAGCAGCAGCCCCCAGTTCTTCCCCCTTCATCAAACTGTACCCAGCCATAGGTAGGATCTTGCAGAGTAGAGTAGCAGCAGAAACAGGCTCTGTATGGAGGCTCCAGGGCTGATCCTTGGCATGAAAAGAGATATTGGAGCTGAGCCCTGGTACATATTAAGCTCTTGCTGATTAGATGTTGAATGGTATGAGAGTTCCCTTACTGAAATCACCAGTATTAGGGTAATTTGCACAGGCAGGTACACATGAACCTCTAACCAAGGCTTCCAAGATGCTCATGCAAATAAGTCTTAACCCATGACCTGTAGGTCTTTGCAGCTACATATGTTTGGCCAGGGATGCACTACAGCTCCAAACAGCAATCAGTAGTTAGCATTAAACAGCATGGCATTTTGATCTGCAACGTAGGGGTGTGCATATCCTTTTCGCTATTACAATAACGATAACGAAAATTATCATTTTCGTTTTCGTTATTGCAATAATGAAAACAACTGAGAATACCGATACCGATACTGAAATCAATACCGATATTGATATCAAAAATGATATCAAAAATTATACCAAAAACAATACCAAAAACGATAACAAAAATAATGAAAACGATAACAAGAAGCAAAAACGACAGTGTCATTATCATTATCATTATTATTAGTTCTGTGGCAGTTGGGTTTTGGAGGGAAAATGTGGAGAGGGGAGGAGGGAGCAGACATCTCGGGGTCTTAACAAGGTTGAACTCTTGAACTGTGCCTGTGTTGGGATTGGGAGGGGCGAGCAGCTCAGCAGTATCTGATGGATGTAATGTATGACTGGCCAATGAGCAGCACAAGCAGGCCCCAGTAGTCTCATGACACTCTGTGATTGCTCAAAGCCTGCTGCCTCCCATAACCAATCACAGGGGCTCTGGGGTAGGGCACTTCAGCCCTTCATAATGGGAGGGTCAGGGTTTTTTCTCTCCATTGTGTGAGAGCTCTGCTTGTCAGGTTGCATTTACAGGACTGGGGTACTTGCACATAAAAAAATCCTCCATAGCCCTCATTGGTTTATTTATTTATTAGATATTCCCACCAATACCTTTCCTTCCTCATACCCTACATTTTACCTTCTCCCTTTCCCTGCCCTTCTCCACCCTGTACATTATATAGAGATAGGTAGTAGAGATTAAATATAGATATATACTGTAGACATATAGATTAGATTAGAATAGTTATATAGATAATTGATTAGATAATAGTTTTCCTTTCCCCTTCCCCTGTCTCCTTTAGATTTAGATAAATATTAATTATGCACAGGAATCAATAATGATACTGATACCAAAAATAAAATCTTTGTTTGAAATGGTACTGATATCAATAACGCTAACGAATATCGATACCGATAACAAAAATGAAAACATACCAAAAACAATAACAAAATGATAACAATGAAAATGAAAATGACATTGTCATTAATAACGATAATGAAAATGACATTTTTAAATAACGAAAATGAAAACGAAAAATGAAAATGACATGGGGGCCTGATGCACACCCCTAGTCTCCAGAGCAGGTTAGGGCTAGCAGTGCTGTTGGCAGAGGGTTGTTGCTCATTGGTCAACATTGGGTGTTTTCAAACATGACGGCACTGAAACACCACCACGGACTCAACCAGTTCGGTGTGGGGCCAGTACCATGACCGGGATCCAGCCAGACCCCTGAACTAATATTACAGGAGTCTGGCTGCCAGGGAGGGTAGGGAGCTGAGCAGATGTCCGTCTGCCCAGCCCAGCCCCGACGCTGAGCCCAGCAATCCCCGCCCCCCTCCCTCACAGGTGGACATGGCAGCCAATGAGGGCCGCCATGGCACCCCACAACCACCACTGCAGACTGCAGTGAGTAAAGCGGGCTTTGAAACATGAAACCTGCTGCGGTTGGGCAGCAGGTTTCCGACCATTGTGGCTGGTAGCCCAGGCTGTGACTCAGGGACTTCCCCAATTCACAGCCTGGGCTAGTCGCCACCACGGTCAGAATCCAGCCCATGCAAACATCTGACGGGTGCTTTCTAACATGATGGTGGCCCACACGGTAAAAATGTTAAAATGCATTAAAGTCAGCCAGTGTCATGTCTGAAAACGTGGACCTGCCTGCTGTCATTCTCATCGTAACCAAGCCAAGTACGTGCACTTGAGACCTCGCATCTTCATGAATGTTAGACCCCTTGTCTCTCCCTCTGTTCCCCTTCCTATGTCTCTCCCCCAGCTCCTGTCGCTCAGATTGTAAGCCCTAGGGGCAGGGACCGTGTCTATTTTATTACTTTGTAAAGTGCCATGTACACTGCTGGCGCTATATAAATGTTTGTTAATAATAATAATAATAGACATGTGGCCTATGAACCAGTCAGGAGGCAGTCACCGACCTATTATATTGTCAAGCTGCCCTAGTGCAAACACATGGGCCCTATCCTGCTAGGCATGTACACACAATAAGAATCCAGGGCTTTTTAGTACTTTTTTCATTCTTTCCTAATCTTCTGCATGGTATTGATGGGTGGAAGTAGTAGTCCCTCCTCCCCCTACCCTGGCCCATTCACGACAACCCCAGACTCTACTCTAGGCATGGGGAACTTCAGGTCTCAAGGTCAAATGCAGGCCACAGCTAGTTTTTAATGTGGCCCCTTTCCAGTTCCTGGATCTGGCCACTGGGTCCAGTTCCTATCCCCAAGATCTGAAAAATCGAGCTCAGGGCAAGGGAGCAGAGATGGGGGCATACAGGCAAGGAATAAGGGCAGATCCACAGCACAGATCTATGATCTGGACCCTCCTTTTCCCAAGTGCAGCCCTTAAGCATTCTCACCCCCAACTCCTTTGCAGCCCTCAGAGCTTGTACTCATTTTTAAACTGCCCCCTAGGGCAAAATGTTCCTCACCCCTGCTATATAGCTATTGAATTACAAGCTCGACTTTTCAAAAGTGCTTAAAGCAGCCCAGCACCTAGCTCATTTAAGGTCCTTGGAAAATTCCAATACCGTATCAATATATATGTAGGAGGGGAGTGCGTGTGTTCAGACAGAAAAGCAAGCACAATTGTTTTAACATCTTTATTTATTTCTAGTTGACGCAGCAATTCTCTACGCTGAAGTGAATTTCACTTTTAGCTACCCAGCATCTCCTGTACATTTTGTTTTTCAAATACTGATTAACAACTATTTGAATGCTAAGAAAAGTATTTTTATGTTCTGGAGCTGCATATTGACATGTGGCATGGGAGTATAACTGATGGAATGCTTGGCCCAAACTATAAATCCTATAAATTGTAGAAATAAAAAAGTTGATGGAAGAGAATTACTTTTTACATGTTGTGGCTCATTAATAAATTAGCAGGATTTATTAGATGAAGTATATCCCGCACAAGTGTCGGGTGTCTCGTTTCCACCACAATTGACTAATAAAAGCTGCCTGACAAAAAAGTTATACACAAGGTTAAGAAGAGTGGCAGAACAGCTGTTGGATGTTCTGGTTTATAGATGAGGTCAAGACAAAGTCTGTTTGTCACAGAATGGATGGGTCAAAATTAGAACTGAAACAGGTAGTTCATTTACTACCTTCAGGTAATGCCTGTATTTTTGAGTACCACCTTGGGTACTCACGGGATACCCAGGTACAGTTATTTGAAATACCAGTTATTCCCAGTACCCATTTTTCAATTTTCCAGTTACCGATCAGTAAATCAGGATGAAAAACTGAAAAATCGGGACTGAAATTCAAAATTGGGATCAGAAGTCAACATTCTGGGGCCGGATGTCGACATTCCATGACATCAGACACTCAAATCGGGTCTAAATCAGGTACCTATCAGTACCGATATTTTCTAGTCAATTTTAGTACCAGAAATTTGATGGGTATACCTGTTTTGGTAAGTACTCTTTTCAGCTCTAGTCAAAATTAGTTTTTATTCCATCCAACTTATGGTATGAGTCCAAGCAATTTGATAAATACAATAAATTATTTGTTGTGGCACAAACAAAGGGAGGGTATGGGCCGCCCTGCAGTGTTGAGAAAGTCAGCAGAGACAGTGGAATGATCATTTCAGAAAAGAAAGGAAGGAATATAATCCAAAAAAAAGATAATTTAAATTCTGTCTACAATTAAAGGGAGCCAGCTAACAATTAGAAAGCAAGAGAAAACTTTCCTCTGCTGCAATATCACCTTATACCTAGGGGAACCTTCTTCAGCTACTGAGAAAACAATTGGCTGTCCGATAACAACACGTTTTAATTTGTAATATTTAAACTGGTAACGAAGAAGGTGTTTTGTCTGAATTTCCATTTCTTTCAGGGCCTAATTATGAAAGGGGGGGGGTGGGATGTGCTAGGCTCTCTCTTTCACATCTCATTACATTTATTCAGCTTTATTACTAATTCTTTGTTAATATAATTTTCACCCTGGGAACTACATTTTTGTCTAGTTACCCTGATACATGAAACCCTTAAAGCAGGAAGTCCTTGATCACCACATCATATTTCTCGTGGTGTTTTAAAGTGACATTCACCATATTGTTAGAAGTAGGTTCTATCAGCAGACTGTTCTCTGAAGGTGCTCTCTCTCTTTCTCTCTTAGGTGCCTTAAAGAAGTTTTATCTAGCACGGTGGCCTACAGAGACAGGGAAGAGAAACTGAAGCGAAATGCCCACAATGGTGTGTGATTCATTCTCTCTCACCTCAGATTCTGCTGTGTTTCATTTTACATCAGCAGCACAGCAAATTATGTGACAAAGGGAGAGTGCAAGATACATTTAATCCCTGTGTCCTTACCTTTGCCACTTGTTAGGAATGGAAACCAACGCATTTATGTGCCCTTATCTACAGTTAGTTTATACAAGTTCAGTAAACAGGTCCCTTAAGGAGCAAAAGAGGAAAACTGTAGCAAATGTGCACGCGCTCACAATGAAATACCAACCCAGAGGACAAGCTCTGTAATCCCACCAATGATGTTCCAAACCCATGATGGCTACCAGCCGACAATACCCACAGACCTCAATCCATTTTTATTGTATTCAGGCTGCAGTGTTATATTTCCTGCCTCCCCTTAGCACCACACATACAGTGTACTTGAAAACAAAAATCTATAATATTGATTCCACAATGTCACCACAATTATTCTTTTGAAACAGCCATTGAAAACAAATTACATCTGCACTGCCTTTTCATCCGATTGCTCTGGGTGAGCAATGCTCACTGTAGCCTCTAGCGTTTTCAGTGTTAGCACTGTGTCACTAAAGACAGCACAGGAAAAAATCAAGGGAAAAAACACCAGCAAGATACTTGAGAAGGGGAGCAAGCCATCAAATTAACCTAATGCAACATTTAAATCTGTTAGTTTTCTGTATGTAAATCAAGACTGTACAGTAGCTAGTTTTCCACTGTGACAGCAAATGGTTGACCCTTTTTTTCAGTAAACCAAATGTGGTTGTTGATCTAATTAAATTGACAAAGATTCAACCGGGGTCTCATTTTCAGGTAGTCTGTTTAATGCTTTATGATGACAAAAAATATTATTCGAAGCAACATGTTTTTAACCTCGTGCAACATAATGGAATTGACAAACGGTAAGGCTTTCTTGACAGGAGAGAAGTGATTAACACAGACATGATGACCAGAGAACAAATCCACCAGTTCAGATTACAATAAGAGCAGACTATGCTCTGAAGTCTCTCTCCACAGGAGCGTGCGGCCTCTTCATATAGATATCAGAAATATCCTGACAGCGTTGTATTTTTTATTTTATTTTTAAAACAAAACCAAAAAACACCTTCCCATTTTAATTACAGTCTAATTCAATGTGGTTTATACTTTTCCTCAACACTATAATCATTTCATGAAGGAAATACTAGTGAAATCCTCTCCTCTATCCCCACACAGTAAACAAGACTACATGATTTCATAAGGAAAATCTTGTCAGCAAGAGTTAACTTTTGTGTGCTTGTTAATGGTCTCATTTGGAGAAATAGACTTCTGGTCAGCAATTACCTTCCCTACCACCCTAGTGGTTGGCCAAGGGAAAATTCTTTTGTTAAGCTTTGACCACACAAGTCACTGTGGTGGTTTCCTGCAGCAGGGAAACGATAACTTTGGAGTATTAAGAAAACCAATAGCCTTGTTGACATGAACATGGGAGCCTAACCCCTGAAGCCTCCTGATATGAAACATTGATTTTTCTGTCTGGGTACAGTTCTAAAGCCATTCATTCTGTATGGTCAGGACTCACAGGACCGGGGGAGGGAGGGGGGATCTGTTCTTTTCACTTTTACCTCTAGGCAAAGTTGAGGAATAAATTCTACATTTTGAGAG
>QEPC01003948.1:393273-404932 GCA_003113815.1 Sphenodon punctatus
TTGAAAACGCAGTGGCACATGGAATACATGCCATTGGAAAATATATGTTTTGCTATGTATATGTGACAGGGTAATGGAAATAACTGATACTAAACATACAGAATGCAAGCAGCTTTTGGAAACCTACTTCATGTTATATGAAAAGCAGGCCACACACTGTCTTTCACCTCTGGCACTGTTTGGTGTCCACAGTATTCAAAAGGAACTCACTCAGGATTCTGCACCAGCAATGTTCCCATTCAGGGCCAAAGTCCTCCAATTTTGCCTCTCTGGACTTCCGGTCTGCCCTCAGGATCCTCCATTTTGTCTCCCAGTGCCAGAGGAAGGGAAAGGGAATAACACGACTCACAGGTTCAGTGACAAAGAGATGTGTCCTTACAGATGAAGAGCTCTGCAAAAAAGCATGGCATGGCCACCTCCTTCACACATAACTACATGAGGCTAGGAGTAGCCTGCCCCCTTAATGCTGTGCAGGTCACTGAGACAGTGATTGCAGGGAGTTTGATTGGTTTCAGGCTGTGTTTATATTTTTCCAACCATTTAACCATATGGTTCTGTGTCTGTGTTATAGCCTATCGTCGCACATCAGAAATCAACAAGCTTTCTGGTTCCTCCTTCTCTAATAAGACTCCCAAAGAAGATTCGCTATCTCTGTTTTTCTTCTTCTTTGTGAACTTCTATTTAAAAAATTGTTCTATCCTTAGGTCATCAGTGGCATCCTGTGTAAGTATTACCATCATTAATTACTCTTTTCAGGTACTTACAGCACATCCGTGCACACAGTAAAATAAAGAGTAATTCAGCTGCAAGGCTAACCAATGCATGTGTTTTTCATTCAAATTATGGTAATGGAATCATGCTGTATTAACCCTATTTGTAAAAAAACAAAAAGCAAAATCAATAGACCGCATGTAGTGGACCAAAAGTAAAGCATTTGGATCCTCAACAGCAGGTTCAAAGAATTACACGTTCTCCTTATTCTCAACTTATTTAACCAGTTAAATATAAACAAATTAACTTCCCATGCATGTTGCCTCTGAGTGAATTACTTTTCATTTTTAGAGTGGTTTTCCATCACTATGAACCTTTTCCTTTCCCTTATGCACCAGCAAACATACTGATACAATTTAAAGGTCATGTTCTTTTCAAACTGACAGGGCCCTCCAAAATTTTGAAGAGAGTCCCTCCAAGAATCACACCATACAAACGGAAAGGAATTAAGTAAAGCATCACTTGATATAAGCTCAATCATGTGAACTGATTAGAAAATGTAACCATGGAGAGAAGTGATTCAAAGTGTGACGGACAACCTTTCAAAGAAAGGAGATGTCATGTTGATAATAATAAGCAAGCACCTGACATTGAGGGAGGGGGTGAAAGCAGAGGGTCAATAAAGATATAATTGCCTTCAAGTACTTAAAAAAAAGATCTTTTTCCTAACTTTTTTTCTTCTTTTTCAAACCCCAACATATATATTTTTAGATGATGATGGCATTTCATCTCTGGGGACAAAGTTCAGCAAAACTTCACCCCCAAAATAGTCAAAGTTGATTATTAATTACATTTCACGCAGGATTAAAATGACAGCTTGGCTTTTCCAGCAATACATATGAAACTCGTATTAGAGACTGTATTGATACACATTGATCTTCATTATTGGCTTGATCATTTGTTTTTGGTATGTTCTCTAAAAGCAAAGCTGGCTGAATGATCATTTTGTTGCCCATAGCACAGAGAAAAGACTTATTTATTCATTTGACAGATGCAATTCACCAGGGAAAAGACAAATCCTCTGGTACAGATATTGGGGCACAACCCTATGTGCTGTGTGTGCACAGATGGTATGTATGTACTCATGTGCCAATGTCGTGTGTACACACAACGCTGCGCAAAGTTGCACAGCAATGGCACAAACATAAAGGGCATGTACCAAAACCAGAGGGGCTACACAGGTGTGTGCTCCATTGTGCATGCAGTGGTCGCAACATGTGCAACACAAGCAGTCACAGGTTGCACGTGCCTGCTCCATCCCTCGGGCTCTGGGGTGTGTGGGCACAGGGGGGTGGGGTTGGCCCATCTTGTGTGCTGACCACGTGCAATTATGCAGCACATGCTATGTGCACGCGTCCCTATGAATGTATTTGTTGGCCACATGCAAACGGCATGTCCACTGCATAGGATTGCACCCACTAAGCATTATTTTTAGATCCTCTTTGCCTTGATTACGTTTCGCTCATCCCATTCCTCTTCTCTCCTCCACAGAAAAAAAAATTAAGATTTTTATCTCAAAGATATACAAAGTCAAAAGAATGTTTAAAGCACCTTTTCTACAGCAAGTGGATATACTAACAATTGTTATGGTAAGCCCGTTTTTCTATAGAGGGGTGACAAGACGACCTTTTGTATACTTCTTGAACAGTAGTTGGCATAGGGTGATAACCAATATGTCTTTAGAAAGGATTTGAATAAGTTGGAAAAAGAGAGATGGGATGTGGACATTCAAACACTTATAGCATGCCGGTGAGCCCTGTTATTTCAATCACTCTCCCCCAGATACCCCAAAGATTGATAGTGTACTAGACTGATTGATAGTGTATTAGACTGTCAATTTGCAAAGTATCTTGGAGTCCTCACACTTAATCAACCTTCTGGAGGACAAAACATATGTTCTTATGTTCTTAAAATATACATCCAAAATTAAGGAACAGTTCTAATGTTATGGACGTTTACAAACTGTTTTGCATCTCCACATCTGTTGATGAAGATGGGCGATCCCTCTGCAAAAAGCCATTTGAACAATTCCAGTCAATTCACAGTTCAAAATGAATGTGTTATTCAATGTCTCAGAAGGCAAAGCCCTTTTACTTCTAAGATGACAGATCAAATCTTGACCAGACAAGGGCTGTTGTGAGACTTTTCTGAAACAAATTAGTGGCTTCAGTCAAGTTCCTGCTGGACAGGTTTCCACATCACAAGTCATCAAAAGTGGCACCTGTAACAAACTTCTCTTGTGGTGCTTTGACACAATGCCTATTCAGCTCTTGTCCATATTTTGCAGCCTAAAGCTCCAACAGACAATGAAGGTTATAACCCATATGTACTGTCTACGGGCTGTCTCAGAATGCAAAAAGGGTTTCCATCCACCCTGGGTGTCTTTTAAATGCTCTCCTGCTTACCAGGCTAATGGGGTCAGACAGCTCGTCCGTACCAGACATATTCTTTTTCGGGTATCATCTCTCCAGGAGACAATCTGAGAGGATGTACCCTTATATATGCCGTCAAAGAGAATTATAATGAAATAATTTATTAACATTTTTAATGAGGAAAATTTCATGCATCTGAGGAAACACAAAATAAAATGGGATTCTTTAGCAACTGGATTTCTGAAACTATCTAGTGGGTGTTGCTCATGCTATTGGAAAGCTTTTGTTATACAGAAAGATAAAAGATAAATTTAATAAGACTTGCTGACACCCTGGCTGAAGATCCTAACCAGACCACCTCTTCCTCCTCTCAGGAGCTGACAGTCTCCCACAGAGTATGTGCATGTGTGTGACCAAGAGAAGCTTCCTATCCCTGCCCCCCCTTTAACTTTCATCCCCCATCTCCTTCTCTGTTAAATGCCCAAGATTGAGTAAAACTCTGTAAAACCCAAATATATTGATCAAAAATATCTCCACTGCCACGTACACAATAACACTTCTTCCATGTCCTTGGGAAAATATATGATACGTGGAACACTAAAAACAGCGGTATAGACAAGGCAAGGTAGGTGAGGTGGTCACTGAGGGCCCTACACGTTAAGCAGCTCCAGGGGTGGCACCCAGTAGGACAGTGGAGGTGACTCCCTCCTTCCCAGCAGCTGCCTAATTTACTTCTTAAATCACCCAGGCTGGGTCAGACGCTCTGAGCAGCGAGCAGTGAGCAGCTCAGGCTGCTATATTCCTGAGGGAAGGGAGAAGGCTGAGGAGGGGTTGGAGCTTTACTAAACATGTTCTTCAGGGCGGGCAACAGATCTTTCCACCTGCAGGGAACATGCTCACTACATCCCAGAGGCTAGAAGTGGAACTGGGGACTCTTCAAAATGGGTTCCTATAAAGCAACACAGTCAATCAGGGTGGCCTCAGGGCAGTGAATTGCTCTGCCCCCAGCCAGTGGCAGAGAAGTGGTCCCCAGTGAGGGCCATGCTCACAAAAGTGTGTCACGTGTTTTTAATTCTGCCCTTTTTCACAAAAGAAACCAACGTCAGACTACACAGACAACCTGGTGACAATCCCTCCATTACAAACAGAGAGAACCATGATGGTCAGATGTGAAGGATAGGACCAAGACCCACACGCACGAAGAAAGAGATGTGGGGAAGACCTCAGGTGGGAAAAAAAAGATAGAAGAGAAGGGGCTGGAGATAGAAATACAGTAGATCCTGCACTTCCTTATTACTATCTTGGGTCCTCCTATCCAACATAAGACTGGTCCTGAGGACAGTGGTTTTTTGGGCCACAATCTGAGAGAAAATAACCAGCAGGGATTCGGGAATTGTTCAAGGCTGGAGGAAAAAAACTTTAAAACTCCATGCCTGGTTAATCAATTCAGGAGTAACCTCCCAAAAACTCATACTTAGGCCCCTATCAAGGAAAAAGCTGACTTGGCATAAACCCAACCTTTCTCTGGAATAAGGTCCACAAAGGATCTTGCATCAGTAATATCCTTTAGAGAAGCCCAATAACTGCTTTAAGCATTGCTGTAGCTAGGGGCTGCCCTCAGACTCAAGGATCCATAAACACTACAGAAAAGTGCCTGCCCCAGTCAGGTCTGGACTTACCACAGGGAGACCTGGGGCAACTGCATTGAGCCCTGCTGTTTTCTCCACTTCCAGTGGCCCCACACTGGCCACTGTTTTCACCAGGGCAAAATGCTTGGCATCTACTCCCTCCCAGTATGGTCACAAACATGACCAACTCCAAGGCCCTGCAGAGGGTAACCCTGAGAGGGTGGGGCCACAGGGGAAAGGGCAGGGTCAACAGGATCCCCCCATTTTATCTTTGTCCTGAGCTCTGCAACTTCTAAGTCAGCCCAGGTCCCAGTGACGTTGGTGGCAGCTGCTGTGGTTTTGTCCGCCTGAAATTCTTCACATGAGTTAGGGTGCTGCTGCATGAGCTGTGGAGGGCCTGATCCCTGAACAGCCCCATAGTGGGTAAACACAGTCATCACACTGTGTGTCAATGTGGGGAGCAGGGCAGATGGTCAGTCCCACCACGGGGAAGCTGGACGGGCCAGTGTCAGACCTCCAAACATGGCACAGGGTGGGCTGAGGTGTCAACCACCAGAGCAGGAGCCCAGCCTGATCCAGCCTGGCCTCACTCCCCTGGTCCAACCACTATCCTGCCCCTGGCTGTGACATGGCCACATGGGACTGGAGCTAGTAGCCACCGCTCAAAGTCCTGTAGCAGACCTTGCCACACAGCAGGGCAGACAGCAACTTCAAACTACCATGCCTTGAGCAGCCTTACCCCATTTACAGTAAGACTGCTATGTGCTGCATTGTCGGCCTTTTTCCAGTGGCATGCCCTGCTATGCTGAAGAGGGGACATCAGACAGCCAACAGGCACATGGTGCATTGCATCACATGGTAAGACTGCCCAGAGTGGGGTAAGGATGCCCAAGGTGCAGTAAGTGCATCATGAGGCTGCACCCTTAGCTGTAAAGAGAGGTAAACAAAGCAGTTCAGACCACACACAGTAATCACACTCTCTAGACCCGACATAAGGAAATATTTTTCTTTCTTTCTTTCTTTCTTTCTTTCTTTCTTTCTTTCTTTCTTTCTTTCTTTCAGAGACAGGAAACAACTTCACTTTCCCCTTGGCCACAGAAAGACTATGAGGAAACACTTCTCTTTCACCTACTTTTGAACACTATTATTATTCATATTTATTATTTATTTATTTATTCACGTTTATACCCCACCCTTCCCCAAAGGCTCAGGGGTGGGAGGTTTATAACACTCATAAAATACAATTAAAAGACCTTATAATAAAATCGAATTAAAAAAACCAAACCAATCCATCCCCAGCCACTCAACAACCTTCCTTCCACTCTCTATCTCAGCTCACCAAAAGCTTTAATAAAAAGAAAGGTCTTACACTGCCTCCAAAAGATGCTCAGGCTTGGACTCAGATGAACCTCCAGGAGGAGGGAGTTCCAAAACTTTGGGGTAGCAACCGAGAACACCGTCGTATGGACCAGAGTGGCAGATGGAACCCACAGGAGGGTGCCCCCGGCCGACTGAAGGGGCTGTAGTGGGGCAGGGTAGGACAGGCGGTCTTTCAGATAAGTGGGGCCCAGTCCATTTAGGGCTTAAAAGGTCAAAAACAGCACCTTAAATTGTGCCTGGAAAGCTATAGGCAGACAGTGCAGACTTCGGAGCACCAGTGTAATGTGCTCCTGACAACTTGTCCCCAAAAAGAGCCGAGCCGCCACATTCTGCCCCAGCTGCAGTTTCTGAACAGACATCACGTGCAGTCACATGTAGAGCATATTGCAGTAGACTAGCCTTGAGTTGATGAAAGCATGGATGACAGTGGCCAGATCTGAATCAGAAAGAAAAGGCCGGAGCCTCATCACCAAATGAAGTTGGTGAAAAGTGCTCCTGACCACCGCCGCCACCTGAAGATCCAGGTGCAGCAAGGGATCCAAAAACACTCAGAGGCTTGAACCTGAGTGACCAGAAGTGGTGAGACTCTATCAATAAGCGGTGTCCCAATCCTCTCCAAGTCACAAAACCAGCCAACCATCATCACGTCAGTCTTGTCACGATTCAGCTTCAATCAGCTCACCTTCATCCAGCAGCCAAGCATCAGGTAAGCACCAAGACTCCAGGACCTGGGTTTGATGAAAAAGAGAGGTAGAGCTGAGTGTCGTCAGCATATCGATGACACCTCACCCCAAACCTCCAAATGACCTTGCCCAGCAACCTCAGATACACATTGAACAGGAGGGGGGACAGAAGAGAACCCTGGAGGACACCACAGGGAAAGTCCCAAGGAGATGATGAGCAATCTCCCATCACTACCCACTGGGACCTCCCTTGCAGGAAGGAACAGAAGAACCACTCAAGAACAGTCCCACACAACCCCACAAGGTCCTGCAGTCATGCCAACAACACCTCATGATCAACTTATCAAAGGTCACAGAAGCGGTATCTGAGCAGTGAATTAAAATTCCTGGATTCCGAGGAATTTCCATCCACTCAATTCTTCTAGAATAAAATAGTAACAGTGCACCCTTCCAAGTGGGTAGGGTTTGCATTAGCAGGTAGTGCTCACCTGGCACGACTAGCATTCACTTCAATGGTACTTGTGCTAGTGCTCACTACTAGCACAGGCACTATCTGCCCAAAGGATAATATCAATGGAAAAAATGGCAGGAAAACATAAATTTCACAGAACATTTTCTGGCTATTTCCTGGCTACTCCTTGAAAACATCTGGAGGTGGAGAGTGAGAGGGATGCCAGGCAAGAGGGAGGCTAGCACTTACAAGAAGGTGGGATTGAGAACAAAATTTAGGGATTGTAAAACCTTGTGAAATGAACCCTTAGGTATGATTGGCTGAATGTGGTGAAAATTGAAATCTTAGGCTTTAATGTAACTCATGTAAAAATTAATTTTCAGAATTCTTTGCTTTCTATTCCTCTCTTCTGCACACAGACAGCAACAATGAAAGCTACTAAGTTCAGAACTGGATTGCTCCTAGGTTGTTAACAAGACACATTCCTTTTGGTTCATGGCTAGTATTATATGAGTTTCTGTCTTGTGTCACTACCTCTGACATATGCTGTACACAGAATAGCTTGGCTCCAAAAATATTGGACCATCATTTTATGAGACGAGCTTTTCTAGACAACAAAAGTGGTTAGATTAATAGAAGACACACAAAGGTAATGATAACCTATCGTTCTTACATATTGTAAATCTGATTAACATTTCTTCTGTCCTCACCCCTCAAAATATATTGAAAGCTGCAAAATGATAAACTTTTTTCATATAGCTTTGATCTTGAAGATTAATGTTTTTTTTGTTTTACTGACACCCTTTCTTTTCTTTTTACACTCAGTTTGGGTTGCTTGATTCAGAAAGGACAAATTCACATTCTGTACAATCAGGTTTTCATTTGCAAACACATAACAGGCAAATGAAATAAGAATTAAAAGAGCTAACATCTGATAGTTTCCCACAAGCTAGTCCTAAAGAAGCTTTTCTTTTGGAATTGGGTTCATTATGTCTTTCCATTAGAACAGTTTGGTAAAGGCCTGCTTCTCAATTTTTCTCATTGTACACAGTGTGGATACATTAGATAAACATTTTTATACATACCCGTCAAGGAGAAATATCCCACACAATGTAGCAGACTTTGCAAAATAACATTTCACTTATCTGTTATTCCTTTCTGAAGCTTTATTAATAACTATGCATCTGTAATCCTAGAGCATAGCTGGACATAATTCCTACTCCAAGAATCTTACAATCTAACAAAGGCAAGCAAGCTCACAAAATGCAGATGAAGTGCAGGAAAAGCTACAACATGCAATCTGGTCACTGTGATGAGTGGCATATGTCTTTCATTTAATTATCAGCTTTTTACATTCTACCCTTGCAATCCTGCAGCCTCCTTTTCCTCGCAATTAGTATTTGATTCATAATCGAAAGTATCCGAGTATAAAAATTTGAAGAGGCCATCCAAGTAGAATGGAAAAATGTTTCTGTATATCAGTCAAAATATATATCCTTTCTTTATACATTAATCTTTTTTCTTTTTACATGTATAACGAACCTCAGTGATTTCCTTATATAAAACAACTAGCATGGCTGCACTTACAGTACAATAGTCAATAATAGAACAGAAGGAACAGTAAAATCAAGCACTAGAGCAAACGTGTGAAGGAGAGAGAAAGATTGTACCATTAAGTCAAAGATCAAAGTCCATCCTTAGCCTTGTAAGCCCAGTTGACTGTTGTGGTTAAAGCATACCAGCCCCTGTTGCATACAATGCCTAAGAGGAAGGTGTAATAGGGAATCACCCTGGCCCCTTTGTTTAGCCCGCTGTACTGGCACTCCAGGTTGCTGTACGATCCAAACCCCGTTCCAGGCTACCCCTCAGTACTTGTTGCAGTCCCAGTTCTCCTGCTAGCTTTCAGATCCTCTCTCAGGCCCATTTCAAACGGGCCAGGAGGAGCCGCGGGGGTGGGGGGGTGACAGGGCAGTTGTGTGGTGGGTGTGCGGCCCTTCTCACCGATGCACACCCATATTCACCAATTTCCACACACATAGACACCTCCATTTTGTCCAATGCCTCCGTACGTGGGGGATCGGTGGAGATGGGTGAAATGCCGGAGCGCGCACCACCACCCCCGTCTATCCCCACCAGCTGTCACACAGACACACATGTCCACCCAGTCGCACACATGGGCATTGGAGGGCGTCACGTGTGAAAAGAACCTGAGTCAGCATGTTGCTCCAGCATTGCCCAAACTCCTGCCGCTATCCCTGGCGTCCTAGTACACGCCCAGAATCGCAGCCTTAATCTGTATACCTCAGGGGTGGGTAAAGTTCCCAGCCCCAAGAGTCATATATCAATATCTTCATATGGCAGAGAGTCACAAGCCATGCACATGCCCCTTTGAAGCATGTTCCTGGCTAAGACTCTCCTGCTTCATGATTGGCTGAGGGAGCTGGTGCTCTTTGGTCCTGGTTCTGCAGATTTTGAGAAGTTGCTGCAATTCAGCTGCTCAGACTTGGGTGCAGTGAAGTAAGACATAGGACCAATAAGACAGCACAGGTCCTGGGACTAGAAACAACCCTTCTTATAACCCAATCATTCCCCAACGTTTTGCCTGTGTGACCCCATTTTGAGGTTTAAGTATAAACTAGGGATGTGCTGAATAGTTTAAAAAACATTCATGAGCATTTCTGAGTTTCCGAAGATCGGGTCCAAGTTTTCGGACCCCTCCTTGGAAACTTGGCTAAAGTTTGGGAATTTGGATGCAGGGAGCAGGAAGTGGGAGGGTAGACAGCAGCACAGGCAGGTAATGGAGCAGCAGGGAGCAGTGAAGGGAAGCAGGGAAGTTGCAGTGGGGGGGGGCAGGAAATGGGCAGTGGGGGAAGCACAGGGAAGAGGAAGGGGGCAGCAAACTCACCTAAAAGCTGTGGGAGCCAGGCGCTCTCTGTGGATTTTGCTGCTGTGTGTTGGAATGCAGTTTGTTCAAGCATGCTCAGTCTAAGTTCTCTGGGAACATGCTGGGAAATGTAGTTCAGATTGCTCCCATAGAGCATTAGATCTTATGCATCTTTGAAGATTTGATCCTTGGTCACTTGTTCAAATCAGGTTTACATCACCAAGATTGAAAAGAGTGGTCACTAACATCTGAGGACTGTTTGATCTAGGTGTAAAAATACTTTGACACAACACCAGGTTTTGCTATTTCAATGATAATATTAATTAGTAGCTGTCTATGGTGTTAACTAGAAATTAATATCTTTTTACTTAGATCTAGTTTTATCTCGATTATGGAGAACTAGTAAGATCGAGAGAGAACCAGGTGTGAATGTAAATTAGGATTTATACATACGTCTGTCTCCTAATTTATATGATATCAAATGGCAAATATATGTATGTTTGTTTAAAAAACTGTGTTTAATGACACAGTGAGAGTCTCAGATGAGATTATCTGAGCATTATAACTTTATTCTCTCCTCTGATGTTGCCCTATCTAAAACTTA
Source organism: Sphenodon punctatus (assembly GCA_003113815.1). Lineage (NCBI taxonomy): Eukaryota > Metazoa > Chordata > Lepidosauria > Sphenodontia > Sphenodontidae > Sphenodon > Sphenodon punctatus. The sequence goes on from QEPC01003948.1 coordinate 404,047, forward strand.
ACTGTTATGTTAAAGGTAAACATAATGTTTTCTCAAGAAATTTAGAAATCTTATCTTGTCATCTTACAACAGGAATGTAGAAAAGGCTTAAATTGGTAAAAATAAATTAAAGTTGAACAGTCTCTCTGTATATCATTGTACTCACTTCTGCTAGCATGGAGCTGAATCACTGGTTTTGAAATGCCTAATAGACTATAAGCTGAGCAATTCCAGACCTGGGACGAAGGCACAGGATGACACTGTGTAAATCTGATGATTTTTCTTTTTGTGAATGCCAATATGGGCTATAGTCATTCAGGTAACTTTGTCATTAAGCCAGTAGTTCCACAACATTGTACTAGTGTGATCAGGGCTGACCTTCATATTTGCAAGGCCAAGGATGAAGATGAAATGCGGGGGTCCTGGGGGCCCTGCCCCTTTGGGGGCACCTTCCATGGGGCCCTAAGGGTCATGTTTGGAGCCCCATTGGGAGGGAGTAGGGACCCTAAACCCTGCCCTGGTGAAAAAAGGGACTACTGTGGGCCCCGGACAAAGTGGGACCCTGGGCAGTCACCCAGGGCCACCATCCTGTGGGAAGATTGGCCCTGTGTGTGACCCCATTTTGAAGCTTTTCTTTGATTGCAGATAGTTACACAGCATGTGACTGTCTGCTTGGAATTTATAGGCCCTTTTTTAATGGGCTTGGGTGCGTGAGGGGATGGGTGCGTGGGGGGCAGCGCAGCTTGTGGGCGGTGCATGGGGGTGTGTTGACAGGCTCTACCCACCTCCACCCATCACCAATGCAGCAACGGACGCCAGTGCCCGATGCTCCGTGCGTGGAGATAGGTGGAGGTGGGTGGTGGTTCGTGGGAACGCACCCCCACGCACGGCCCACCCATCCCCCCAT
>QEPC01003948.1:406625-420353 GCA_003113815.1 Sphenodon punctatus
GGCCTCCAAACACTGGGATAGCACCGAGACAGCAGGGTCTGGGTCAGTTGAAAAAGAGAGATACAGCTGAGTATCATCAGCATATTGGTGACATCGCACCCCGAACCCTCTCACGACCTCCGCCAAGGGACACTATATATCTGGTCAGGCCTCCGCCCACCAGGTGCATCTCCTCCCCTCCCCCAATTGGGCCACGATGCCACACCTCATGAGCAGCAGGGGAGAGACAAAGGAGCCTTTACCCATCCCCTGCCCAGCACCCTGTTCAGGGAACCGGGCACAAATCCACTCCACCCCACCACCCCCCGCTGAGGGCATGGCGGTGTTCTCTTTCATTTGGAAAATAAAATCATACAACACAGTACTGATCACTTTTTTAAAAATACTTCGCCAATGTTACAAGGATGGTTGTAAGTTGCCTCAGGAGACTTCATCGGCTGGTGTAGGCAGGTATTTATTTCTTTAAGGATATGTTCTTAAGCAGGAAAGATGGATTTGGCTAACACAGATGGCAGACTTCTACCTTCACTTCTCTTTTTAGGCTTTGCTACGGCAAAATGATGAATGATCAAAGAATTTTAGTTTGACTGGCAGAACTCTTATTTTTCCAGACACTGTTCTCAAAGTGGCTATTTAGATTTAAAATTAATTATTTATATATAAACCTATATTTTGAAAAGTGACTTTGATGTCTCCCAAGCTGACATAAAATAAACTCCCCATTATCAAATAGTCAAGTAGGCCATTCACCGGTTGTCTTTATTATTGCATAATTTCTTACAAAATACCATCCACCCCACCCCACCCAGTGTGGGGTACTGTGGGGTACCTCATTGCTAAGTGAAATTTACAACATACAGTGGTGTAGCAAGACTGTTGCAGGCCTGGGCTTATGTCCCAATTATGGATCCCCCACAAGGGTGCTCCCAGTCAGCCGTGACTTCCTCCCACAAAGGTGGTGGTGCCATTCTGGCTCCCAGTGAGCTCCCTCTGAACAGCAGAAACCCCACCAACGTGGAGTCAGCCCTCCACCCCAGCCCATTCTGAAAACATCCTTATGGGGGAGGGGGGGGACTGCAAACAGCCTGAGCACCACTAGGGAATTTTCAGAGTGGGTGGGGGCAGAGTTTTAGCCCCTACACTGAACACTTCTGAGTGATGCTGCCTCAGACTGCTTGCAGAGGGCCCCTCAAAAATCCAGGGCCTGGGTTCAAGTGAACCCTCTCGCTCAATGGTAGTGACTCCCCTAACACACTAAATGTGTGTCTCCACCTATCTGGTAACACATGGAAAGGTGTTGGTTTTGGTCTGTAAGGCCCTTTACAGTCTTGGCCCTTCATACCTCAGGGACCGCCTCACCTTCTGTGCCCCAGAACAACCCCTTCTGTCTGCCTGGGGTGCCTTCTTGGAGGTCCCCCATGTTAAACGGGGGGCCACAATGGAGAGGGCATTCTCGGTGGCCGTACCGCGATTATGGAACTCCCTCCCGGAGGAAGCCCATCTGGCCCCAAGTTTGTTGGCCTTCCGCCGGGCCTGCAAGACTTGGCTGTTCTCCCAGGCCTTTGGAGGAGGGGAGGGTGGGTTGGGATAATAGAATGTGGGTGGTAGTTACGTCTTTTAGATGGGGTTTTTTATGTTTTTATTTTTGCTGTGTTTTATTGTTCTTTTACTTATTGTTTTTGTTGTACGCCGCCCCGAGATGCCATTGGCATGAGGGGGCAGCTAAGAAATATAAACAAATAAATAAATAAATAAATAAATAAAATAAAAGGATTTAATTGGTAGGAGTACCTGCCCCACAAATGACCTTTACCCCTAGGGAAACTACCCAGGGGTTGCCTGACCCAGAACTTGTTTACTCCCTGATAAGTTCCCTTTAGTATGAATTCCGTAATACTACAGAATCAATCATCAAAATTGTGTCATCCAGACGCAGCAGGTCCCTTTTCTATTGACCACAGAAATGAGCTGCACAAGTTTTAATATAGACTGTACACTCTACACTGAATTGATCTGGAAAGAAGCAGACTCTATCAGCAACTCCTGCCCAAGTGCAGATTAATTTTATAGCACATTATTAGGAGAGATACCTCAGCATGTTCATGATGGCCCCTATTACCGGTGCCTGTTATGTCCTAAAAGCTATTGTGCTTACATCATACGTTACAGAAACCTCTGCAGACTCTCAAGAAAAAGGAACAAAGGGTACACTCAATCATCATTGCACGCCAAGATGCCCAAAGTCATTTTCCATGCCCCAAGATGAAACGACTGGTGCAGCAGGTCACGAAACACTAATGGTTACTTCATAGTACAGAAGTCTTCGATGAAGTCTCAAAGGAGAAAATGTGAGTATAGTACACTCTCCTCTACTCCATCCAGACCCAGCTGTTTGAAAACAAGGACAACTGCAAATGGGGAATTTTCTCAAAAGAAACATAGTAACTATGTTCTTTTAGGGCCTAGTTCTGCAATATTGAAGGTTCTTTGTTTCATAAAAATTTGTTACCCCCAGACATACTTTCTGTGGTGTAACAACCTGCTTTGCAAGCATTCACATGAAGGTGGAAAAATTATCCGGGGGAAAGCAACCTCAGGGGGCAAATGGTTGTGCATATGATTGGATATTAAGTAATTTAACACCTTTAACTATTTCCTGTATCCATGATCATATATGAAGATCCAGTGCACCTAACATGCAAAATGAATATGGAGGAGCAATTTATTATTAAAGATGAAGCAAATAGTAGATGAGGACTCTTTACCGAAATAGATGTATTGATGGGGGAAATGAAGTGATGGGGGGAAACAAGCCAGTGATCTACAATGGGGAACCTTTCTCATCCAAACCCAATATTTCTAGCACAACTGTATATTTATCCTATCAGAACAAATGAATCCATCCCTCACGTTGTCCCAGTTTGATTCACACAGCTACTACCCCAAAAAAATAACTCTGCAAACGCTGGAATTAGGGGGGGAGGGGGGCAAACCTCACCCAACCAGCAGAAATCAAACTCTGTTTAGCAGATGGTCCCAAGTGGTTTTACCTGAGACAGCAAAAAAATAAAATAAAATAAAAAGAAGCTAGAGACAAAACTGTTAATAAGAGAGATGCTGAAAACTGCCACTTTCTCCCAGGTTAAAACAAACAAACAATGTGGGGTACATTTTGGAGACAGACAAATGAGACAAGGAAAAAAACCCATAAAATTAGTCCAACTAAAACCTATTTACTTGCCTTCATTAATCTTAGCTGCTTTAACTAGAGAGAGAGAGAGAGAGAGAGAGAGAGAGAAATCACCATGCTCAATACTGTATGTTCTAAAAGAGAGAAAAAGGATATTTTGTAACAAGCTGCAGTTTAGCCACTCAGTACGCCTGTTTCTATCCTCACTCAGCACATCTTTTATTTTGTCCTTATTGTTGAAAACAAAAATAGTTACTTCTTTTTATGTTGACATTAAAAGCTTGATTTTACAAACCATTTAATGCACTCTAAGGATACTGTTAAAAGACATTGGCATGTTGATTTGAGTTGCACAAAGGTCAGTGATTTGGAGGCGCTTTCAGACAATTTGCCAGGATTTTGGCATTTTGTAAGCACACATAGGACAGCTCTCCAGCAAGCTGACCTTGACAGTGAATTGGATAAATAAACCTTCAATTTACCCCCTCCAGCTCAATGCTAGTCCAGCTGATCCCTCTGGAGCCTTCACCTGTCCATATCGTTCAACTGACTGCAACTTTCAACTGACGAACATCCACAGTGTTACAGGTTCTGTGACAAACACCATCTAACAGATAAGGCTCCTGAAAAGTCAAAGTCAATAGTGTTTCCATTGAAAATTTAATGCTGGTTCCATCTTTACCCATCATTCTTACTACTGTTGCATGTATCCCAGGAGGCACTTCAAGCAAAAGCACTACTCCATAACAGGTAATGACGTGGCATTTAATGATACTGTCCAAAGTGATCCAAGCCCATGGAAAGTAATGTGCTCTCATGTACCAGATAAGCACGGCTGAATGTACTAGAACAGCGGTATCTTTCACTGCACTGTCACTAGATACAATGTGACATATGCTCTGCCATTGTACCTGGCTTTTCCTTTTACTTCACCATCAGAGGAAAAGAGCATTTTCAGATACAGAGCACCAAAGTGTTAAGGGAATTCAGTAAAATGTAGGATGGCAACATATCCGTAATTAAGTATTCACAGCCTCTTTAATACTTCAGTGCTCTTGGATTCGCTACTAAAATCTGTGAATTATACCTCATTGAAGAATGTCCTTAATCGACTCTGACATGTTTTATTGGAGGCAGAAAAAATGTTTCAGTATGATAGATAAGGTTAAAAATGTTACTACTCTGATCATTTACTCTAGCGCCTTGCAAAAAACTCCAAAGCCAAAAACCATTTACATCATTCATCTGATGCAATGGAGAAAAGAAAGCATTATCTGACAGCCCATTTTAGCTGATGGGACAAAGTGCACATTTTCAATTTTCTGACAAAGTTATGTTGTTTATGTAGATAAGAAAAAAAACAAACAACTGTAACATTTCTACAGCATGCTATAAGGATCTGAAATTTGACTTAAACAGCAAAAGTATCTGGAGACTGTGCAAAGCGTAGCATGACAAACAAAAATCACCTTTATGGTTTCAAACCAAATAATGTATTACATGTTTTCTATTCTAATAGCAGCTTAGAGTTTTCCGTCAGCTGCATAACACTGCAGTGAAGCGCTGCGTGACATCTCTATGAGTGCGAGAAGAATGCTTTTCCTCTAGCATTATTCACAAGTTGGTTTCACGAGAAACACTGAAATATCCCTAATTTTTCTTTGTTTTAACATAGCTAACTTTTTCATGGATCATTTCAGTTTTCTATAGACCACAGAAGGTGTCCTGCCTGAAGTGTAAAGGGACATTCAGGAATCTCTTGGGCTTTTGGATTCCATCATTAGATTGATTGGGATGGTCTTTATACAAGGTCCGTGCCGGTGCGGTAGATCTAGAGCAAGAGTGGGCAGAGTTCCCAAAGACCCCTGAGATTCTGAGGAGCAGCTGCAATTCTGTTGCTGAGACGTGAATGCATTGAAGTAAGAAAAAATGCATGACTATTCAGGCAGCATAGAGCTCGAGACCAGTCCTGTCTGAGAGCCACACTTGAGCTGCCCAAGAACCGCATGTGGCTCCTGAACCACAGTTTTCCCACCCCCTGGTCTAGAGGAAGAAAAGAATTGTTTAGCCACATGCGGGTAGGCTTGAGTCAACAAAAGGTGCTTTTAGACATTCCACACCCATGCCTTTGTTCCACTTCACACGCGAGTGACCCATCTGTGTAAAATGGACTGCCAGATGTGCAGGCAGAGCAGAGGCAGGGCAGGCACCACCTGCTCTGGGGCAGCTCTGCTGGTGGTGCTCCAGAACATCCCAGAGCGGACTGCCCAAAATTACTGGAAGCAGAGCTGCAGTCCATCTGTTCGGTGGGTAGCCACTGAAGCTCTGCTCTTGGCCAGGATTTGCCCTGGGAAAGGCCATAGAGCTGAAGGTGACATCCTAGAGAGTCAGGTGATCCTCTTGCAGCTCTATGGTATGGAGGAGGGGGTCTCATGTGGGCCGACTGCGATCCATGGCAGCTGCTGGGTCCAAACCTGGCACAGGCTTGGCTTTTGACCCAGGTCCCCCCAAGGACTGTCTAAAGTTACCCAAAGTTGTGATACTATGAAGACATGGTTAGTAAATGACACCCCAGCAGTTTCTCCTGGAATAAATTCTGTATTTCTACATTTTCAGTATGTGGCTCACCACTTTGCTTTCATTCTCAGAGGATGTCTAATTTTACTTTGTCGCACCAGCAAGGAGAAATCAAGAAAATTAAAACTGTAATCACTTCATGCTTCCATGGTTCATTGCCTTCCTCCCAAGGAGGTTTATTTGTGTAGTACAGACAATGTCTATTGCTGTTTCAGCAAGGTTCTTAAACACATGCCTAACTTTAAACAGGTGAGTTGTCCCACTGACTTCTGTTTCACTGTAATTACTGCAAGCTGCCACCTAAATTAACATGGCATTTATGAGCTGAACAACTATCCAGAAGGACCTGCAGTGGGAGTTACAAATTTAACCCAGTAAGTGCCTGATACAAAGCCTATTAGGTCTTTTTGTTGACTTCAATAGATTTTGGATGAGCCCCAGTCCTGCAAACTGGGGGATTGGGATTTGAGTTAGGACCAGAGACTGAACTCTATTCCCCACACAATAAGGTTAAAATTCAGTGAGGTCCCATCAAGCAAGCTCACTTCCAAGGAAACTTGTAAACTTTCAAGTTGCTCATAGGTTATTTAAAAGTTTTAATATCTTCCGAGTTATTTCATCCACTAATTATTATATTCTGGCAAGAAAATTTAAATACCCATTCTAAATCTTCTCATTAGGATTGTACTGAAGTTCTTCCAAATTCCAGATGAAAGTTATATATTCCTCTTTGATTCCGCATTTGCTCAAATAATATTGAAAGAAAACAGGTTATGAGAAAAGTCCTATCTGTAGACCAGAGAGTCCCAAACTACGGATTGGAACCTGAAGAGTGGATCTTGACATCTGCAGACGGGGTTGCAATCCCATGGGTATTTTATATAATCAGCTTTGACTGATGCATTTGCTGTTGTCTCGAGTCACCAATATATATATAAGGCTGCATTTAGACGAGGCTCAAACAGTTTTATATCTTGCAGACTTCAGAGTCCGGAAGAAAATAAACTAGTATGGATGTGTGTGTGCGTGTGTGTGTGTGTGTGTGTTAGACGTTTCCCCGCTGCTACCAGAAATTGGGCAGCCTCCCTTTGAAACAGCAGCTGCCAGCAAACTAGCGCTTCTTGGAGATGCTGCCTTGTAAAACCTCGATTATGTGGCCTTTACAAGGCAGAATCTCCATGAAGCGTTGGATTGGTGGCAGCCACTGTTTCAAATGGCAATTTCTGGAAGCGGCGGGGGAACATCTACCACACACACACACACACACCCACGTTAGTTTCTTTTCTTCCAGACTCTGAAGTCCACAAGAAATAAAGCTGCTTGCGGCTTGTCTAGAAGCAGACTAAGTAATGAAGACAAACACGTGATACTTGGATTGTGTTTCTCATGAAGAAGAGAGGAGAGGCAACTCACTCTACACTCCCTGTCATGGGATATTGGGTAGGGAGCGGATGTGTGGGATGGAACACCAGCCACACTCCTCACCAGCCATTCTAGCAGACTGGGCTCACAGAGGAAAGCAGTTTGCTCCATGAGCGCACGGGTAAAGTAACTAACTCTGCCCTACAATGAAGGGACAACATGACTGTAACTGCAATCCTTTCCACAATACAGTGTCTGGGCTATCCCTAGTTAATTAGGACCAGATCGAGGTAAATGAAGACTGAGCAACCACACACTGCCCCGTTTGCTGGGGGATCCTACATGGGTGCCCAGTACATAGCGACCATCTTGAAAATCTTGAAATGGCAACAAAAATATGTGAAACACTGGTGTAAAATAAGGGCCCTCAAAGCCTTAGCTACAGGGAATGTTAGTACTTATCATTTTTATAGCACTACTCTAGGCATACACAGCACTTTACAGAGACAGGCTCCTGCCCAGTGGGCTTACAATCTAAGTTGGACAAGGAAAACACACAGATTCCCATTTTACAGATGGGGAACTGAGACTTAGAAATTGTGACTTGCACAAGGTTATCTAGTGAATTTATTGGCAATGATGAGATTCAAACTCTGGTTTCCTAGGTCTAAGTCCATCACCTTATCCACTACACCACACTGTCTCCAAGCATTAGCATCTGGAGGAGCTGCAGCAATTCAGAAGGGTGCTCCCAACATATGGGGTCCAAGAGTCATCTAGAAATAACATACACATAACATATGGGCCTGCAGCACTGGGAGTCCTGGCCCCTCAACTTGGGGATGTTAGGATTAATAGAACATCATGCATTAGTTACGGTATTATTTTCCTTTTTCTAATACATGTCTGTCAAACATTCCTATATTAGGAAGGACTCCACACCACCATTTTCATTGGGTCCCTGACTTCTCTGGATCCAATAGTGCTATTATTTAAGAATAGGTTAACAGGCCCTGATCCTAACTCTGAAAGCAGCCGTATCTACTATGGAAGATATCTGGTGAACTAATCTACCTAGAGATAACTTTCAGAACAAGCATTAACTTGTCACCTCTGTCCATATAGGAGTAGCCAGAGTTCCCAAACCCAAGAGCCTCAGCCATCGTCATATGACTAACAGCCACAAAGCACAAATACAGGCACACAGGAACACACACACCTCTCCTGCTTTATGATCGACTGATGTAGCTGAGATTCTGAGGAACAGCTGCAGTTTGGCTGCTGAGGCGCAGGTGTAATGAAGACATCAAAGGGCCCGGAACCAGCTCTGATTGAAATCCTCACTTGAACTGCCCAAGAGCCACATATGACTCCCAAGCCACAGCTTAGCTATCTTTGACATATGCCATCCACATAAACAATAATTAACCCCCTTTTCTATGTTTCAGGCCTCTGAATTTGGTTTTAATTATGTTTAAAACTGTTATGGTCCATAGTCTCTCTTTTTATATTTTTTGGGTTTTATTTTGTAGAACTAAGAGAAGGGGGCATAAAGCAAATGTATTTTCCTGGTTATTAATTGTCTGACTCCTTCTCTTTTTGGTATTTATTTTAAAGGAAGGTGTTTTATTTCCCAGTCAGTCCGTACACTTTGCTCTATGAAGCGACGACTGCCCCATCTCCGTGTGTGGCAATGGCTTTTGCAGTCAAGGCTGGGAGAAACAAAACATTTTTTAAAAAATTCTGAAGTGAAGAATCCATTTGATTTCTTTTTTGTTTATTGCTGCATTACTTAGGTAATTGCTTGAGTTGAGTCGGACTGACGGCAGAGCTTCGGTTCTTCTGACTCCACTTCTTTTCCTTTATTTATTAGTCTCACTTATTAAAAGAATGTCCTGGCTTCTATGACGGATACTATTCAAGCAAAAGTCAAACAGCTTATATTAACAATGCAAGCCAGTGGCTGGCAAAGAGAGCAGTGCCAAATGTTTGCAACAACGCATAAAGCCACAGGAAATTTGTCTCATTTGGACTTATGGTACAGACTTAAAAACTCTGACCATAACTACCAAAGAGAATGGGAAACTCTTGACCGGTAGGCCAAATCTGGTCTGCAGCTGTTTTTTATTTGGGCCCATTTCAATACCCAGATCTGGCCTGTGAATCCTCTCCCTACCCTCCAGCACTGAAAGAGTGAGCTCAGGGGAATGTAGCAGAGGACGTGCAGTCCAGGATACGGGAGTGGATCCATGGAACAGACCCATGACCTTGATCCAATCTTTCCTTTCCAGATCTTCCAAGTCTACTACTAAAGTCTGGTGCTCCCCACTTGAGTGAACCTGAGCTGCATGAGGATCACACATGGCTAGGGTGGCCATACCTCCCCTTTAAAAGAGGATGCTTATGAAAAATACATGGTGCAGGGTTGCACTGAAACCAATACAGCCCTGCACCATGTCTTTTTCATAAGTGTCCTCTTTTAAAGGGGAGGTATGGCCACCCTACACACAACAGAAAAATAGCATGGTATATGGATGTCATGGGACTAGGTGATATTTCAGGAGGTTGGTACACGTGGTTTCATCTGATTTATTTTATCTACATCTTGAAAAGCTTACAGGCTAGGTGAGGATGAAGGAACTATTTCCCTCCCATGGGCCATTTGGAAAATTAATACAAACTTGATGGGCTGGATAGGAGTTGAGGATGGGTGTACTTCTAGGGTGTGCTCAAGATCTGGGAAGGAAAGAGGATCTAGGTCATGGATCTGTTCCATGAATCCACCCCCTATCCTGGAATGCACGCCCTTTGCTACATTCCCCTGAGCTCACTCTTTCAGTGCTGGAGGGTAGGGAGAGGATCCACAGGCCAGATCTGAGTATTGAAATGGGCCCAAATAAGAAACAGCTGCAGACCAGATTTAGTCCACTGGCCAAGAGTTCCCCTCACCTGATCTACAGGATCCCATCCCCCACCTCTCAATATGGCAGTAATAAAAGCAACACCTATAAGCACTATCCATCTTCAAAACACTCTGCAAATGTTAAGCCCCATGCCAGATTGGAAAGAGAGAAAAATCTGCCGCTGCAGTAGGGCCAGTGCAATATCTTACTGGTTACTTCTACATGCAGTGTCAGTGACGACATTTGAAAAGAACCAGATGAATGTCTTGTTGGTGAGCTGTGCTCTCTGATTCTACGGCCATGCAATTCGGGGAAGGGGGACTAGATCTAATTAATATTAGACAATTGCTTTCAAAGGAGGAGGTTGTGCCACTGGGATTTGGGCTTCATAACTTCAGTCAGTGAAACACGTTTTATATTTATTCCCTTCTCACTAACATTTACCCCTATCATTAATTATTAATTATGAATGATTAATTATTAGTTATTAATTCTTACTATTATTATAGCATCAGCAATGTACCTGGTTCTCTGAACAGTTGTGATACAGCACAGGTCCCTACTTTGAGGAGTTTGCAAACTAGAATGGACAAGGAAAGTGGGGGGACACTAGGGAGGAGGAGGATTCATTCATGAAGTTGAGAAGTAGCAGGTGCAGGTGCTTGGCTTAGTTACAGGGGAGGAGGATCCTGCAGATAAACAGTCAAACTAGGAATCTATGCGGGGGAGAAGATAATGGGAAAGCCTGGTGGAAAAGGAAGGTTTCTAGGAGTGATTTGAAGGGAGGGAAGGAGAGAGCAGAGCATGTGTGTTATGGGGAGGAGTTCCAGGAATAGGGGGCAGCATCCATTGCCTCTTCAGATGATTGTGTCATGCCTTTATTTAAAGAGGCAATGTACTCTTGTGCTTAGTGCAGGGTCTAGAAGCCAGGGTTAGCCAGGGCTTTCAGCGTATGTCACCATATCTGCATACTCCCTCCAACCTCATGTCTTATTTCAGTGGTACATTTGTATTTCCCATTCAGTGCTACTATTTCTACCAAAATGTGCAGCTGAGCAGTTCAACCAAGCTCCCCTTGCTCCAGAAGGCAGTACGTTCCTGCAAGCTACAAGGAACATGGTATTCTTAGTGGGTTTTTTTTTTATATTTCCAGTCTATTAGTCTTTGTGCCTGTGCTATTCTTGTTGCCTTTAGCAATGCGCTGTTTTGGTGTACCACTTCCCCACTTGCTGGAGGCCACAGCAGTATCACTGTTCTATGTCATTTCCCATTTTGTCTCCGACAGGCTTTGAACTCACTTGAAATAAATTGTGGTCTATTGCCCCCGACGATGGAGAATGTTAATCCATATGTTATGAAAAGACACAATCTAGCATGATGTTCTAGTCTGTAAACTAAACGTTTCTTGTGGTAGCATAAAAGGAACAGGATGTTCTCTACTTAAGGGGACAGTTCTCCGAGATCTACTGGTAGCAAGTGACATAGTGTAGCAAGAGAGACTTTTCCTTCCCTTTTTTTCCATTCCCTGGCTGGGCTCTTAAGCTGACAAGCATGGGAGCTCTTGCTTATCTTCTCTGTTTACTTATTAATTCCTGGCTATCACATTCTTGATTTCACTTTCATTTACTCTTCAGGGTGCACTACTAATGTTCATTAGTCAGCTTCCCAATTTAGGCTTTCAGATTTCACTGGAACAGTATTCTTATATCCCTTCAAACTTAATTTTCTTGGGGCACCCTGCTTGCCCTGTAATGAACAGCATGACAGTTCTGTGATCTGTTCATAGAGTGAAAATAAACAGTATGATAGTCACCCATGAATAGGTGTCTATTGGGTCGTTTATTCAGTGGATATGGACTGGGAACAAGCATTTCTGGTCCATGTCCAGAAATTCTCAAGGACAGCATTCTCAAGGACAAGTTAAGGGGGTGGGCATGTGTAGTCTAAGGCACAAACACATGTTGGCCCCCAGGCCAACACATGTGTGTGCTGTCTATTGTGTACGAAGTCATGGCTGGGGAAGAATCCTTGCCTGCCCATGACCCTCTCTTCCAATCCTTGCTTCTCTCCTTCCTACTGGGGAAGGAATGATATTACTTTGGTGTTCTTAATGTGTTCCCATTTCAGAGAGGAATCAAATGCTGGCCCCAGCATTGCTGCCAGGACCACGCCAAGGAGGAGGACCACCCCTAGGCATAGTCAGAGGTCACTGCCACAGCCAGCCACACTTCCAGACATCTGGCACCAGACATCAGATGTCTGGAGTTTCTACCACAAGGGTGATGGAACTGCCACATGCAAGGTATGGCACGGGGACTGGAACAACAGGGAATGAATTGCCCTATGACCTGTTAGGAATGGAAGTCCCCTGCAGAGAGAGAGTGGATGGCCACCCTGTCCACCCACTTGTGGAGACAGAATGCAGGCAGGACTTGTTGACAGACCATTGGTCTGACACAGTATGACCCTTCTTATGTTCCTATCTTTTTCTCCTCCTTTTAGATCTGCCAAAAAATAGTCCAGCACCAGAGGGAGGGGACCACGTCAGGGCTAATAAACCACATTGAGCGGAGGCATGGACTCAGAGTGAGGTGGCTGGGTGAGGAGGAGTCTGGAGTGGCACCCATGGAGCCTCAGCGCCAGAAGAAGGGGGGAAGGTGACCCAAAAATGGAGGCATATAAGTCCTTCCCCTTCCCTCCCCATCCAGCCCCGACGTGGTGACCCCCATGCCTCTGGAGGATGCACAGGTCAAGGCCCTTTGGGCCAAGTTGTGGTGGGCCACCATTGGCCATTTTGAGGTGATCAAGTGCTCCTCTGCCGACCTGGAGAAGTGCCTGGTGGATCAGCTGCAGGCGGTCCAGGCAGAGCAGGAGAAGGTGGAGGCATATGGCCAGTTTGTCTCTGCCGAGCTACGCCATGTGCAGCTGTACCACCAGGCAGTCTCCAGGTGGCATAGTGAGCTGAAAGAGGTGGTGGAGTATGCCGTGGTCAATGGTGTGGTGGATCCCTCCAAGGTGGCTGGCCCTCAGGACTGTGAAGTGCCCCAAGGCCTGTTGTCTTTCCCCCAATTACCGGGGGACAGGCATAGTGGCAGCAGAGACTCTTAGTTTAATTTATATGTTTCCTTTACATGTTTGCTTTTGTTTTATTAAATTTTGTTGTTGTTTTGATTTGTTTTCTTGTATTGTAAATAGTTTTAAGTAAAGTTTTTATATTTATTGTTAGGAGCTTCGTTTAACCAGTCCAATCTTTTATCCCTATGTGCTGAAGTTCTGGCTGGCAGGTGGCAGAATCTCATACAGCTTCTCCCTCCAGCAGCACCTGCCATCTCATGTAGCATAGTTATTAACCCAAAGATGTGCTGTGCAGGCAGCAGGGTCTCAACTAGTAGAAAGCCTCCCAGGAGGTGCAGGGCTTGTGTTTGTGTGGGTAGCTGTGACAGAGAGAAAGAGAGACAGGCTCCTTGGCAGTGGGCAGCAGGCGGCAGGCAGTGGGAGCTGGTGGTCGGAGGGTCTTTTAGTTTCAGTAGCCAGAGTCAGCGGGCATCAGCGGGTGGGTGCAGAGGAGTAGGCTTTTGGGGAGGGGGGTCAGGCTGGTGTGCAGGCAGTGGACTTCTGGATGCAATGGAATGGAATGCAGCCCCCAGTGACTGGCATGATGGTCCCAGAATCTCATTGATGGTCCCTGGGATGGGC
>QEPC01003948.1:422726-434502 GCA_003113815.1 Sphenodon punctatus
ATGGGTGAAATAGGAGGAGGATGGCAATGGATTAGGAATAGGAAGGAAGAAAAACTGCTGGGAGAGAAGGAGCCTTCTGAAACACCTGCTGTTCAGGAACAGTAACTAGCTCAGAAGGTGTTGGGAAGGGGGGAGGCAGACAGTTTTGTTTCTTGCTGCGCCTGCCTCACCGCAAACCCCATTGACTCCATGCAGCCTAGTTTGTGGCCAATCGCAGACTGCCAAGCCAGTGGTCTGAGGCAAAAAGGGATGGTGATTTGGCAGACTGGCTGCTACTCCAAGCCACTCTCCACCCTCCACCCCTGGTGCCTGGAAGTCTGCTCCTAGCTGAGTCAGATGACTTCCCCCTTCCTGCTACATTTAGCCTTCCAGTGACCTGACAATAGATCATGTTTTAGCCAACCTAACTCAACTGAACGCAAACCGAACTAACTGAACTGTCTGGTCATTTCGACATTCGGAATTTGGTCCGGGTCGGTATGTTCGTGTTCGTGTTCATGTTCATGTTCGTGTTTGGTCGTCCGAACAGGCTGAGTTTGGACCGAACCCCAAACTTCCGAACCGCGTTTGCCCATCCCTAATTGTCATAGAAGAACCTCCACTCCTTGCTGTCCACCATGCCTAAAACATACTCATACCATTGGGAGGGAGGGTGGGGAGGGAGGATTTTAGTCCCCCACCCATTTATTTATTTATATGTCTAGCCCTGTTTTATATTTTATATTTAATATTTGATTGTTTTTAAAATGAATTTTAGTATATGTGATTGTTTTTATTGTTGGAAGCCGCCCCGAGCTGCGTTGCAGGAGGGGCGGGGTACAAATCTGGAAAATAAATAAATAAATAAATCCTGAGACACAAGTAGCTCTCTAATCTATGACCTGTAGCTCTTTGCAGCAATGTGCACCTAGTCTGGACTGCAGCTCAGAGAGGATTTTATTAGGTGACTTCAATATCCCTGGAAGGCATATCCAAACAATGAACAGCTCTTAGGAGCTGACTGGTGGTTACAGTCTCTCTCCTAAACCCTGAATATTATTCATCTTCTGTCTTGTGCCCACATCTGTGGATTTTATGGCAGACTTGGAAAAAAGTAAAGACATGTCCCAGTGTGCTCCTTACCTTGCTCCCAGAAGCTAAGGATCATCAGCACCAGAGTACACAGACAGCACCCCAGTGAGTGGGTAACTTCATGCTCAACATAAGTTGTCACAGAATTGGTACCATGTGACAGGACAGAGTCCCTGTGGACCACTGCCCCTTTAAGAGAGCTAGCACCAGCACAGTTACAGGTGCTAGCGGAACTGCAGGTGCTGAGCAGAATGGAGGGTAGCACCTAAGTGGAAGCAGCTGTGTGAAAGGCATGGCGGAGCCAGCCCATAAAGAGATAACGCCTTACCTAGAGCTCGGTGCTGGGGAGACTGTGGGTGTTTTCAGACATGACAATGGCCTGCTTTACTTCACTTTATCCCGCTTTAACCCACAGGCCGTGGTCATATTACTTCCTGAGTGCCAGGCACAGAATAGATCCCAGCAGATAATCTTGGTGATTAGCGTGCGCTGTGACTTGGGGAAGTCTCCGAGTCACAGGCCGCACTAACCGCCAACACAGCCA
Source organism: Sphenodon punctatus (assembly GCA_003113815.1). Lineage (NCBI taxonomy): Eukaryota > Metazoa > Chordata > Lepidosauria > Sphenodontia > Sphenodontidae > Sphenodon > Sphenodon punctatus. The sequence goes on from QEPC01003948.1 coordinate 424,342, forward strand.
GGATCCAGCTACCTGACCGAGTGTAAAGTGGGTGATCACATTTGAAAGTCCTCTTTTCCCAACCCGGTATGGAGTGCCCACCAGGTCCTGGCACCATGGTGGCAGTCATTGGCCACCATCGCGACCAGTAAGTGGGGTGGGCCGCTGGAGGCAACATGGGAGCAGGGATGGGCAGATGCATGTCTGTACATCTCCACATCCTCCCTGGTAACCAAGTGACCCAGCCCCTGTCATGTCAGTTCAGAAAGAGCCCTGGACCAGTCCTGGCTGTGGCAGTGGCCCAACTTCAGACCAGGTAAGTCTATGGTGGTGGCTCACCACCATCATGTGTAAAAACACCATGTGAGAGAGGCAGGAGGTGAACTCTGCCTCAAATAGAAAGTTGCTTCGGAGCAGCTGGAAGCCTCAGGCAAAGGAGGCTACAGGAGAAAGCAGGGGCAGGATGACGCTCTGCTTCAAGGACTAAGCAGCCAAAGAGAGAGGACTGTTCTGGAAGGCTGGGAATCTGGCTTCAGGAATAATCAGTGCCTGAGCTGCAGAGTTCTCAAGAGAGCCAGAAGGAAGCTGCCTGGCTAGATGGACTGGGCTTAGTCAGCCAGAGGGTGCTACATGGCTGGGCAGCTCAGAGCTAAGGAATTTGGAAACCTGAGGATTGGTGCCTGGTTAGTAGGGGTGAGATACCAGAGGGAATTCCAGTTTTGATTTTGCCCAATTTTGTTTTATTGGTTTTATGGATTTAATTACAGATCCATATTTAAATTGATTACCTTTAAAATGATTTTTTTTTATATTAAAAACAACTGTATGCACAAAATGGCCACCAGGCCTTTGAAACTGACTGAAGCCACGTCTCCTGATAGGTGGCTCTCAGCATGCATCATCTCCCCTTGCAGGGTTTCAGTCCTCGCCATTCCAGTCTTTTGTCATCAGAGGAAGGAGACAAGTGCACGGCGCCAAAGCAGGAGCTACTTCCGTGTTGTGGTGCACCCCACTGCCCCGGCCACAGCTCAAGCGAGTGCCCGTCTGTGCCTAGGAATGCCACTGAGCCAATGATAGCAGGTGGCATGAATCTGCTTGTCCACTCGCAGATTCTGTTCAGAATTGGTAATGGAGACCTGAGGAGTACGATAAGAAGCACCATGAAGTTCTTCAGATCCATGGCTTAGGTACCTGGCATCTGTGAAGTCTGCAGACCATGTGCTAAATGTTTAAAAAAGTTTAAAGAGCTGGGCTGCCTAGCTAGGATTGGCTGCACGGCACCCATGAGCAAGTGGGTGGGAATAGCAGGCGGTGGACCACCTCCCAGAGTCATCAAAAGCCCGGAAGAAAGAAACAGTTGGGGCGGCTTCTTATTCCCATATTTTGCTGAATTTGTGTTAGGCCCGTCCCACTAAACCTGTGAATAAGATACACGTAGGGGCTGCCCACTTATTAGGATCTTCACACTACACATGTGAGTGGGGGGAACTGCATGGACAGAACACAGACTCATTTGTTAACACCCTCAGAACTCAGCCAGAGCACAGCTCACTAGTCCTTGGACTTGAACAAAAAGCCAACACTAGAAATTTCACAAAATTCAAAATTTCAAATGACACAAAAACTGCCTGAAACCTAGTTCTAAAATCTTGCGCTTTTTTCCAGTTTCTGAAGTGATCCCTTACTAGCCAAATTCTCCTCCCATTATAGCATAATCTGTATAATTTCCGCAATTACAATTTTAGCACTACATCAGTTGACTTTGTCATACAAACACAATAACACTCTTCACTTCTGCATGCCAAACCCATCCTGTCCCCAGTTCTATGTCCCCCAGAATCCTGCCTGGCACCTACTTCCCCAGGTTCCCTGCCCATACCCGCCCACCCCAGCACCTGCTGCAGTAGCACTGAGGCAGGCAGGGGAGGAGTACGGGGGACGCAGAGCCAGAGGCAGAGGAGTGGGCTGTGCAGGGGTGAGAGGAAGAGAGGGAGAGCAGTTGATTTACTTAAGCTTTTTCCTAGGTTCCAGAGCCTGAAACGGTGATCAGCAGCACCCGGCGTGGCCTTCTCAAGGCCATGCCGGGGTGGGGGGGGAATACCAAAGAAAATCACTGCACATGTGCCAAATGGCCTCTATAGCCATTCTGTGCATATGTGGACATTTTCCAAAATGGCACCAGCAGCGCATTCATTTTCCAAAATAGTGCCAGGCATGCACAGACCAACCGCCATTTTCCAAAATGGCACCAACACGATTATTTTAATTGTTATTATTTTTTAAAATCTCACGAGAACAGGTCAAGAACGTTGACCTGTTTCTAGTGTGGAGGCTGCGTCCATACATCTCCAGGCCGGACCTGGCCTCCCTCATCCATGCCGTCGTTACCTCGAGGCTGGACTACTGCAATGGGCTCTACGTGGGGCTGCCCATGTTCCTTGTCTGGAGGCTGAAGCTGGTGCAGAATGCGGCGGCCTGGCTCCTGATGGGGATGGGTCATCAGGAGCATATAACACCTGTGCTCCGGACTCTGCACTGGTTGCCGATAGCGTGCCGAGCCAGGCTCAAGGTATTGGTGTTAATCTATAAGGCCCTTCACGGTCTGGACCCCTCATATCTCAGGGACCACCACGTCCTCCATGCCCCAGAGCGGCTCCTTCAGTCTGCTGGCGGTACTTTCTTAGAGGTCCCCCGTGTTAAGCGGGGGACTACAATGGAGAGGGCATTCTCAGTGGCCGGGTCGTGTCTCTGTAATTCCCTCCTGGAGGAAGCTCACCTGGTCCCAAGCCTTTTGATTTTCCGGCAGGCCTGTAAAACCTGGCTGTTCGCCCAGGCCTTTGGGGAGGTGGGGGGGACAGGGTATTGGCTCTCCCCTACCTTTTGTTTTGTTCTATTTCTAAATTTTGTTTCCCAATCCTGTTTAAGTTTAAATTATTGTGTTTTTAAATGTTTTTATTATGTTTTTATGGAATTGTACGCCGCCCTGAGATGCCATAGGCATGGGGGGCAACTCAGAAATAAATAAATAAATAAATAAATAAATAAGAATCGGCTGATTCTTGACTCATTCTCATTCTTGTAAATCTTGTCAAGAACCCTGTTCTCGGCAAGATTTTAAAGATTTCCAACACCCTATAGGATGTTCTGGGACATCAGGTGCCCAAACAGGGTCATAATTGGGTACCAGTTATGTTAGTAGCTATTTTCGACTCAGTTCAGGAACTGAAAATTCAATGGGTATATCCATTTTTGCAGGCACTCATTTCAGCTCTAGTTGTGAGGTCTACTAAAGGATTAATAACTGTGCACTTTGGTGAAAGAATATGTTGCAACTGTGTATTTGTGAGCTGGATCCTGTAAGGATTTGTGGAGTGGACAAAGCAATCTACCACATTTACACTAGGAATGGGTTATATTAAGACATGGCCATACAAATCAGAGCCAGCAGAGAGTTGGATTTTCATCACTATCCACATGATGGTTGTTTGATGGACAATGCTACAGTATCTGGGTCAAAGCTGTGCAGGACAAACCGGTCCTCCTTAAACAAGATTTATCCACATTAGGAATCCAACCACATATAGGGTATTTTCAGACGTGACAGGGCTCAATTCGTCCCGCCACGGAAACACCCTAATGATTCCACACCGGGGCCAACACGTAACGGCCAACAGACATGTTGGCCGCTCCCAGCAGGGAATCCGGGGAGGGCAGGGCCGCGGGGCACAACGTGCGATTGCACAGCCCTGCCCCCCCCCCCACGCTCCCTAGGCCACCCGCCCTCTTGGGAGACAGATGGGTGCTGTGGCCAATGCAGCCGCAGCGCTCGCCCACATTGACCACGGCCCGGAATCCCGCCACTGATTCCAGGCAGTGGTAGGGAGCCAGACATTACGGTCCCCTTGATCATGGGGGGGAATCACATTCAACACACAAATGGAAATGGTCCAGTCAGGACCTCCGTTTTCATGTTGAATGTTATTCCCCCCCAGCCCCGTGATTCACAGGGGTTAACATCTAGGGGGGAACTTCCGTTCCCCCCAACAGATGTTACGGGATCACGATCACCATGTGGGGATTCACCATGGTTGAGCGTGATCTCGTAACATCTGAAAATACCCATAGTGGGGCAGGATAATGTGCAGTCACCCCTTTTCCATGTCCTACATTCCAGAGATCTGGGACAAGCCAGTGGTATGGCATGTGATGCCAATGCTCTCAAGAGCATCGGCAGAATTAAGTTTGGGCAGGTAGGAACAGGAGAGGGGCTTTGCCCCTTTGCTTCCTGATGTGACCACAGCACTTCTTGAGCATTGGAAAAGGGGCATGCTTGGAAAAGAGGCATGGTCACCTTTCACCCCACCTCTTTCTGACGTGGACATGGCCTTTTTCCGAACATCATGATGTCATGGCACTAGGAAAGGGGGTGGGGCTCTGAAGGCGAGGGGCCAGGAGGAACAAAGAGGTGCACTAGTTTCCCACTGTATCCCTTCCTCCCAGCACCTAGGATTGCCCAAGATTAGCAACTTTTCATGGAAGCAAAAAGCACACACAAGGGAGAACGGTGACTCCACAGTTTCCTGCCCTGCTAAATACCACATTGGATTTTAGTATAAATAAACCATAAATTCTTTATCAGATAAATTTTGCTTTTGGATTTGAAGGAAGAATTCCCTCCAAAGTAAAAAAACCAAACCTTGCCTGTCTCTCCAGAGGCAGAATTTTGTCCCAGGTAAGCTACAAACTTATAACATGGTAATATAAGGTAGAACAAACAGGGGGGACAAAAGGAAGATGTCTCTCAAAATACTTTAGCTGGAGTAATAATCATATCCAAAATATTTTGTTTCTATTAAATACAATTATAATTTAAGTCGTTTGCCACTAATTTGTTGCGTCCTGACAGCACCCAAATTTCCATTCAAAATTAAGCACATTCTCCGAGTTATCACAAAGGTGCTTTTTTTTTTTTAATTTTAATTCTTCAGTAACGTGGATAACATTGTTATCCTAGCAGAAAGATAAAGAGATTACTGAAATATAAACCTTAGATGGAAACAAATTTCTGACTTTAAACTCTGTCACCCTCGTTACGTGGCAAGCAAGTGATTACAATCTGCAAAGGGGAAAAGGGAAAAAAAAGGAAGGAAAGGAAAGCCCTCAAGAAGCAATCTTTTCATAACTTCACCATTTTTCACAGGCAAGTATAATTATAGTTTTGCATAACCGTCTAATGAAAGGAAGTCCTTTCTTACAGTGTTAATAAAGGACCTTGCCTAACATGTTAACAAAGCAAAGGCACTCTATGTAGGTAATGTCATTGTGTAATTAGAATGCTCATAAGATGACTTAAGATTACAGTTTATCTGAATCTAATAACCACCTATCAGCAGCTTTACCACTCTGTCTTTTTCAATATATCTTTCCTCATGAATGGTTTGAGTATCCACCCGCTCAGTGGGGCTCCCTGGCATATAGAATCATAGAGGAAATAAGAAATGCCACTAAAGGAATAAAGGAGGGGAGGGGGGAACAAACCAGAAATTTGTGAGCTATGGAAGAATGACAAAACATGGAGCGTTGTCAAAATAGAGAGAGATTTCACAAATAGTGGAGCTGGGAATGCAATCTTGTACAATCTGTATTTGTTCCTGCATTCCATAGACTTATGTCAGGCAATGGTTGGTTTAGCACCACTTTCCTTGCTTTAAGTCAGCATATTAGCTCGGTCAAATATTAGCTACAATATCTGGATTGGCCCCTGCTCTCCTTCAGGTCCTCCGAGTTTTTCGAGGGGCTACGTTGGGGAGGGCCTTCTCGGTGGCCGCTCCACGGCTGTGGAACTCCCTGCCCTTGGAAGCCCGTTTGGCCCCAGATCGCCCCTCTTTTTGACGTGGTTGTAAAACCTGGCTGTTCTGCCTGGACTTTGGGGGTGGGGGGAGAATGGGTAGGGTGGGGGCGGAGAGAGTGGGTTAGGGTGGTGGGTGATGTGGCATATTTTTACCCCCCTTTTGAGTTGTTTAGCTGATAATGTTGTTTATTTTGTTTTTATTGTAAGCCGGCCAGAGCTGCCTGTGGCAGGATAGGCAGGATAACAAGTTTTAAATAAATAAATAATGGATATGAATGAACCAGTCCCTTCCCTGTCCCTGCTCCAAAGCCTCATCTAGAGTAGTGGCTCGCAACGGTTTTTTAAACCGCACCCCACTTCCACTTATCTGTCATAGCTGAGGCTCCTCCCCAACCACACTCACGTGCATCTTGCTCCCATTCTTCCTCTTCCTCTTCCCCTTCTCCCTCTCCCATTGCTTCCCCTCTCTCTCCCCCTTGCCACCTCATTATTTTGGAGATTCCCCCTAGCTCACTGAGTGTGCAGAACTACATGTTTGCCAGTAGGAATGGGCGAACAGCATGCGGTTCGAATGTTCAGTCGTTTGGTTCAAAACCCGAGTTCGGGTTCAATGGTTTGGTTCAGCCGAGTTCAGGTTGGCCAAACTTGGCCGAACAGTCAAAAATAGCGCTATCAAAAACAAAACCGAAACAAAACCAAAACCTAACTTTTTGGCCCTGAAAAGACGTTTTTCCTGCCCCTGAACTCATCTGAACTCATCCGAACATGACCGAACTGTTCGGTCATTCGAGAGTTCGGTTCGGACATTCGGTTCGGACATCCGAACAGACCGAGTTCGGTCCGAACTCCGAACATCTGAACCGCATTCGCCCATCCCTATTTGCCAGCAAACGTCCTTCTTGTGCCATCTCACCCACCAGAATACCTACTGCCACTCACCCTTCCAGGGTGCCTGCCCGTCTGTTTGGAAAGCTAGGCTCTAGAATGAAGGTTTTAATGGTAGTTTTCATCAAGAAACAGACAGGCATTAGCCTATGCCAGAGGCTGGAACCCTCAAAGCAAGTCAATGTTTTTTTTTCATTTGGGGGTATTTTTTAAATTGTATTTTTCTCTGTATTCCAGCCAGTGAAGCTGTCTACCTTTGTGACACAGGTATGTCTAGAAGCCTTGCCTCCCACTTCCCAGTTCTGCGGTCTAGCTGCTAGCCTGCAGGAAGAAAACCGCAATAAAGAAATAAATAAAAGTGCTACAACAACTTGGTTCAGGTCGATGCAATGTTGATTCATCTGTCCCTGCGTCTAAATATCCATCTCTATCTCCTCTTTCTCTATCAGATTCGAGAAAGCAATCTGAGCGAGTGAATGAGTGGAGGATGACAGATAGTGGCAAAGTTTGGGCTTGGCATATTTTTATAACATGTACATTTCAAAGCTGGCAGTGTAATAAGTCAATGTTGTTAGTAAGATCACTAATGTTCAAAAGTTTCAAGCTAGCAAAAGGGTAGAGGCCTATACCAAAAAAAAGAGCTGTATCTAATCCTGAGGTGGCCCCCAAACTACATAAAGACATGAAATTACACTGAACCTTTTTCTTTTTAAGAAATGTATCTCTTGGAAGAAATAACAGTAAAGCAGATTAAGACATTTCAAAGTATTTGCTAACCTACTTACAGACATCATTGCTCCCCTGGGCCTTTGTAGCCTTACACCTTTCTTAACGGACTAGCTGAATAGGTAAATTGGTTATATCAGGCCAGGAAATCAATGTGTATACTGTGTTCTCGGCCACAGATGAGCTTGTCGAAGCCATTTTATTATAGCTCTAGGAGCTGTATTGATCTGACTGTTAACTACTCTGAGGTGGCTAGCAATCCAATGAAGATGCGTCCCTCTGTCCATCCCAATGCATTCTTCCCTCAATAGTTCCTATAGAGTAAGTGTTTGCAGATTGAATTAATTTAATGTTTGCTTAATCAAAACTGACTATGCTGGAGCCTAAATGCTATTAATTACAAAAGGAATCACACTAATGCTGTAACATGACATTAGGCTGAAACTGCCTTGCAACTATGAAAACTGGGATTTTTATGAAGCTTTATTTCATAGATGCATCCAATTTTTAATTTCCCCACCAGCATTCCACTAAAACAAATGTTTTGGCATCTCTCTGCTTGAATTGTGCCCCCCTTCCTCGTTAGCGTGTGCTGCTTGCACTTGATTATGCTGAGCTGATAAACAATGGGATATTGCCTACATCATTTAAAACTAGAATTAAAGCAAACTTCGCCACTTTCGTTTATTTCTTGGAAAGTCTTTATTGTTTCAAACTGATCTTTTCTGCTCAAATTCTGTCATTTCTGTCTGCTCCCAAAATAAATATGGAATGGATTAAACTTGGTATTTTGTAAATGTGAACATAATTCTCTTTTTTTTTTTTTCTAACACAATCCCCCCCGACACCTCCGGCTTGGGGGGTGTAACAGAAATGGTCTCTTATTAAAATCTCAACTGGTTCCTACAGAATACCAGAAAGGTGATCAAGTATCAGACAAAGATCATTTTTGCATTGGGAAGCAACGTAGATCATTCATCTGAGAGATACAGGGCTTCTTATTCTAGAAAAAGCATTGATAGCAAGATAATGTATATTTGCTATAAGATGTACATAGCAAAACAGCCCATACACCCTCAGGGATCCTCCCAATTTGGTAACAAATTCATTTTCAAAGTTTAATTACATACATTACATCACTTTTGGACACGCTGCATGTTCAGGGTAATTTTGACACTTTTAAAAATACTTCTGCTCGTTTATAAAATCAAGTGGCTGTAGCACAGTGTGATTACTATTTATTAAATCTCATAATGATGTATAACGAACAATGGGTTTTGCGTAGAGGCAAAAAGAAGGTTTATTTGATGAATACAGCCGTATGCTTACAAATCACACAGTGTGCATTAAATAACAGTAGCCAACTGCACAGATTAACTGCATGGAAAGCATATGTCCCAAAACAATGATTTCAGACAAAAGAACAATGTGTGCTCTTTCCTTACATCCTAATTTACAATTTCAATTATAAATATCAAAAATTATGTTTCCGATAACTGCCTTTATTAGGCGGACGGTTGTACGTTTGTCTCCCAGACATACAGTGTGCAATAAAAACAAGAAGTGGTATAACAAAAAAACACGGCTGTCTTGAGTTCATGGCCTTGATTTTTAAACTTAATGGCAGACAGAGGCCTCACATGAACAGCCAGAAAGCTACATTCTAATCTGGGCAGAGACATTACCCTGCTATTGTATTATCCTCTGGGATAAGTGATTGCATTAATAATTAAAAATGTCACCCTGGGCACCCATGGCAGAGCCTTCAGTCACAAAACTCAAGCATGAATGGCAGGTTTAGGAAACAGAAGTAGTACTGTGAGAATGAAGTTTCATACAGGCCTGGGCCAATAGAGCTGCTCTTCTAGCTGGCAGGCTAAAAAAAGGGGGGGGGTGCGGGGGGACATGAATGGCTAGACTTCAGTCTACTCTACACCTATATGGTCATGCAATTGAATAGAAGTGGACACTGGGTCCCACCTTCTATACTACTTAATTGCTCTTACCCAGATCACAATTCTTGATACAACAGGGAGAGCAGGATCTCAGTGGGTGGAACAGCAACAGACTGCGATGGGGAAACACAATTTGATGTTGTAAGTACAGAGGTGGAGAACCTTTTCCTTCCTGTGGGACAGTTTGAAAATTACTACCAGCTCCATGGGGCTGGACAGGAGCTGCAGTCATTAAGTGGTGTGCTCAGGATGGGGGAAGGAATAGGAGGGTCCAGATTAAAGATGAAACGGGCAACTGGCCCTGCAAAAACAGGTATGTCTGTCGAATCTAGAGTACCTTATCCAACGAAAGAAGGATCGGGACCTATGATACCCAAATGGTTACCCATCTCAGCTCTTTTCCCTTCTTACCTTTGTGAGACATCTAGGCATTTTTACACACACACCTTAAAGTTCTGGATTTTTCTATCTTCTGGGTTTACAAGTCCATAAGTAAGTTCCGGATGCATTCTTCACACAGACACTACCCTGAGGTAGCCTAAAGTAGCCGCAGCTGTAGATGTGAGGGGCTGCCATGGAAACCAAGTGACCACAGCTGCCTGGAGCAAAGCAGTTTACCAGGAGAACATTTTACACAAAAAAGTTCTGGGAGAAGATCCACAGAAGTTCAAAGAGCCGGATGTTTAAGATCTTGGTGAGTGATTTAGACACACAGAAAGTTCAGGATGTAAGAGCAAACATGCAGGAGAAATGTGTGTGTAAAAA
>QEPC01003948.1:462915-475934 GCA_003113815.1 Sphenodon punctatus
CTAACCACCCTTTAACCACCCTTGGTGGTCATTTATGCATGTTTCAGGGCTGCATAGGGCACCAATACAGCCCTGCAACATGCATAAATAACCACCAAGGGTGGTTAAAGGGTGGTTATTACAAGTCTAACATGCACACCACTAGATTACATGGGTTCCTTCCTATTCTCAAATATATTCCTACAAACAAGCGAAGACAGTATGCTATCTTGTTCTCTAACTGCTACACAGTCTTTAAGCTCTTCAGATTCTAGTTAGCACAGAGACCATGGGTGAAAACAGACATGACGCTAACCACCCTTTAACCACCCTTGGTGGTCATTTATTCATGTTGCAGGGCTGTATAGGGCACCAATACAGCCCTGAAGCATGCATAAATAACCACCAAGGATGGTTAAAGGGTGATTAGCGTCATGTTTGTTTTCACGCATAGTTTACACATCCAGACTAGCCAATTATCATCACAATTACATCCTGCAGCACTGTGACAGAGGATATAAGAGAATCTCTATTGGCTCTTTCCTAAACAGATGCTTCTGACTTCCCAGTAACAAGTGGGGGAGAGATGTTGGGATGGTCACAGCACAGAATGAGGATATTTTGTTGACCTTTCTGCTGGCCGATTGGCATCACAAACTGATCTTATACCACAGTGACACGTAAGAAAATCTGTGGCATAGGTTCCTCCTCTGCATATGCTGTTCAGGCATATAAAATTGGGACCCTTTATCACATCTTTCTGATATTTGTCAGAGATGATCCTGAAAGTGCGATATACAGCCCTGCCAAATTTCCTGTACACTGGTTGGACTACAAAGATGTTACATTCAGACATACATTTATACGTTAATTGCTTATAACACCCTTTATCCAATCCTTCCGAAAATTGGCAGAGATAGTAAATATAGGAAGGGGTATAAACATGCCAAGTTTCATCTACATTAAACGTAAGGCAAAAAAGTTACAGCTAAGAATGTATATGAAGATTTTTGCAAAAGAATATAATTCAACTGCTTCTAAAATTGGCTTCTTTTATCCAATCTTTTTGGAATTTGGTACACTTCCATTGGAGGTACAATCCTTCCAAGTATAATGGAAAACAAAAAGGTTACAGCCGAAAATGTGTTTTCCATTTAAACCAATGGAAAACGAAAGCAAAAACAAAAACAAAAACTTGAGATTTATGAAAACGAAAATGACAGATTCTAATAAAGAAAATGAGAAACAAAATCAAAAAACGGCATGGACCCCTGGTACACACCTGTAAGTAAAACCAGCTTCTCTCTCTCTGGTTCTCTCTTTTCTGCTGCTCTACTGGCAGGCTTGAACTCCCCCTGCTCAGCAGTCTAGCCAATCTGGATGGGCCAAGGGTAGTCACACCCCTCCAGGCTCCACCCCTCAAGGAGATACTAACAGGGTAACCCCTCCCCTGGCTCTCCTGACAACAATCAGAGCCACGTTCTCTCGGCAAGCACTCTAATGTGCTGCCTAGTCAGATTCAAGGCTGCTAGTCTATTTCACCTATGGGGAAGCAGTTCTGCCGCCTGTTAGCTCTCTCAGCTGCTCTGCGGCTCACCGCAGTGGCTAGAAGCAGAGAGGGGAGCAACTGCCCTGCTACAGTTGGGATATCAATGAAGAAGTAAAAAAATTGGTACTGAAAGTCAACATTTCAGGTCATCGGGTACCCAAATCAGGTCACAGTCGGGTACCAACAGATATTTTTATTTATTTTTCAGATTTATATCCCACCCCCTCCTGCAATGCAGCTTGGGGCGGCCAACAACAACAATAAAAACAATTAAAATTCAGTTAAAATATAAATATAAAATACATCAAAAAACAGGGCTAAAAAAGATATCCTATGTTGTTGGGTTGACTCAGGTATAGGAAATTCGACGAGTATAAATAACCATTTTTGCAGGTACTCATATCAGCTCTAATTCTAATGTACCCATGCTACATGTTTACCTGGTTTTGAGATTTATAAAACAAGTACAATAGACCCTAGAAGTTATGAACTTCTTGGGAATAGAGGCTACTCAGACATCTGTAATGTTTGTGACACTAAAAATATGTTTTTGTTGTTTTCATAAACGTGTGCTGCTACACGTTGATGCAATAGTCAATTATTATGGCTTGCAAAGCTTTAGAACTATATTTATTAAGAAAATTTCTAAATTTAACTTACCGTCCAATTTTAACTGTTATGAAAAAGAGAGATTTAAATATTGGCAGAAAACATGAGAAAAAAAAATAATATGAAAGAGCTTTATACAGAGCTTTAAAAGAGTCAAGTGACTCTTAAGAGGTGACTTCAGGTGACTTATAAGATTGAAGCTTCAAGATTCTACTTTAGGTTCTTTTATTTATTTATTTTTCCAAATAGAAGCAAAGGGAAATTATAATTACAATCATGAAAACAGCAATTTCAAAGGGTCAAGATTAGGGCTGAAACAAGAATCCCTGTCAAAACAGGAATCCCTGTCAAAATCACAGTTACTGATACCATTTTGTAGAACTGAGAAACTATCAGTATTCATCAATGGGTATTTTCAGACGTTACGAGATCACGGTGAACCACGGTGAATACCCACCTGTGGTCACCGTGTCTCGAACGTCTGTTTGGAGGCCGCCAGATGTTCGCCACGGTGAATCCCCACATGGGGTCAATTTGAACCACGCTTCCCGGGCTAGCCGGGGGAATGTCCCGGGAAGCATGGTCAAAAAGATCCCCAGCGGGGACCAAGAAAAAGTAACGTCTGGCCGGTTGCCACGGCCCGGGATCCCCGGCGGGATCCCAGGCCATGGCGCTTCCGGCCCGACGCGGCGGCCGCAGTGGCCCCGCCGCCCGCCCGTCTCCCTGGAGGGCGGGCGGCGGGGTGTGTGGAGGGGGCCCGCCCCCTCCCACGTTCCCGGCCAGGATCCCCCCGGCACGTCTGATATGGCGTGACGGGGTGACCCCGGCAGGGAATGACAGGGTTGTTTTCAGTACGGGGCCAAGCGGCCCCGTAACGTCTGAAAATACCCAATGTCTTGATAATATTTCATTTCTGATTTACTGATAATGGGCTTACCCAAATCCCATTTACTGCTATGATGTCAATTTCAAATCCTGTATTTCTTCTATCTTCTCTACGTTCTATTCTCCCTTGTACTTCCTTGTCACTCATTAGCTGGTATGCAGATTCCTTTTCAAACCTGCAACACAGCTACTGATTGGTCAAAGGAAACGGAACATGATACAACAACAATTCTTATAGGAGGCACTGGAATGGAGGCACTGGGTGTCTTTAGACATAATGTCAATGGGTGTCTGAATGCGTGTTTTGACCTTGATATGAACACCGGTTTGGCCCTGTGTTCACCATGTGACACTGCTTAGACACACAGCCCATCTTGGGGTAAATCGGTGTTTTGTTCGCCATCTGATTTCAGCACACAAGCGCTAACACCTTATTCCCCGTGTTGTACCTGCTTATACACCACGCGATATCATTAGACACAACATTGGTCACATGTTCAGATAAAACATGCTAATAATAATTAGGGATGGGCGAACGCGGTTCGTATGTTCGGAGTTCGGACCAAACTCGGTCTGTTCGGACGTCCGAACTGAACGTCCAAACCAAACTCTCGAACAACCGAACAGTTCGGTCATGTTTGGATGAGTTCGGGGGCGGGAAAAACGTCTTTTCAGGGCCAAAAAATAGGTTTCTGTGTCAGTTTCAATAGCACTATTTTTGAATGTTCGGCCAAGTTCGGTCAAACCGAACTCAGCTGAACCAAACCATCGAACCCAAACTTGGGTTTCGAACCAAACGTCCAAACGTCCGAACATCCGAACCACGTTCTGTTCGCCCATCCCTAATAATAATAAATTTATTCTTGTGATGGAATGGTGTTCACATTGCATGTTCAATGGGTGGCCAAATTGGTGTTGGGATTGTTATGGTGTTTACACACAATGGCCAAATACATGCTTAGGGGCTTTGACACTCGATCTTTGTTATATCTAAAGATGCACACCAGTGTTTTTTTTAAACTGTGGTGGGCTATTCACACAGTGATTGGATCAGAAATGCAGTAAATGATTAACATACATAAGAAAAGCAGTACCCTCCGCAGTATGACCATCTTATTGATGAACGTGTCATATTATGGAATACTCTGATGACTGGGGCCATCGATCAGATGGCTCCTAGGCATCCGCTACCCACGTGGCAGCACCACAGGCCTTCTTGGTTTTCCGAGAAGGACAGCAGTTAGAGCAACGGTGGCGTCGTTCTTGTGCTGAAGCCAACAGATCGTATCATAGAGTCACTTTACGGGCCTATGCCGTGGCTATGCGGGCAGCAAAGAAGGAGCTCTTTGCTGCCCTCGTAGCATCCACAAAATCCATCCAGCTGAGCTTTTCCAGCTGGCGCGGGGGCTGGTCAGTCTGGCCTCCCTTCACGTGGGAGTGGAGTCATCTAAGGCCCATTGTGACATGTTTGTGGATTATTTTGTGGAGAAAATCGCTCGTATTCACCAGGACTTCGACGCTGCGATTGATATACATGAGGAACTAACTGGAGGTTATGAAAGCCCCATCTTGTCCAATTATATGGGATCAATTTCAGTCAGTGACACCCGCCGATGCAGTCAATGTTCTTGGGGTGGTTCTTGTGAGTTAGATCCGTGCCTGTCTTGGCTAATTAAATCTTGCCGGGAGACAATGGGTCCATTGCTGGCTGGGGTGGTCAACGCCTCCCTTTGGGAGGGCAGAGTGCCGGTCTGTCTCAAGAAGGTGGTGGTGCGGCCTCTGCTCAAGAAACCATCATTTGACGCTGACTCCCCTGTCAGCTATCGGCTTGTCTCCAACCTTCCCTTTTTAGAGAAGGTTATCGAATGGGCTGTGACCCAACAGCTGCAGGGGCATCTTGATCGTGTCGGTTTTCTTGATCTCTCTCAGTCAGGATTTCAACTGGGTCATGGCACCAAGACTGCGCTTGTGGCTTTGATGGACGATCTGTGCCGGGAACGGGAGCGGGGTCGTTGGACCCTCTTGATCCTATTAGATGTATAGGCTGCATTTGATACCGTTGACCACGAGAATGGTCTAGAATGGTTTTGCTCATTCCTGACAGGAAGAATTCAGTGAGTGGTGCTTGGAGAATATTTTTCATTATACTGCAGGGTTCTGTTTTGTCCCCTCACCTGTTCAATGTGTACATGGAGTCACTCGGCAAGGTGATCAGGAGGTTTGGCGTGTGATGTCATCAATATACTGATGACACTCAGCTATACCTCTCTTTTTCAACAGACCCAGGCCTGGCAGTCTCGGTGCTTACCAGTGCCTGATGGCTGTGAGGGACTGAATGAGGGCAAACTGACTGAGACTGAATCCTGACAAGATGGAGGTGGTGTTGGTGGGTAAACTGATGGAGATGGCTGCCCCCGTCATTGACGGGGTCTGTCCTCTATTGGTTTCCCAGGTTCGAAGTCTGGGGTTGCTCCTCAATGCGCAGCTCTGCCTGGATATCCAGGTGGAGGCTGTGGCAAGGAGTGCTTTTCACCAACTACACCTGGTGTGACGGCTTCGGCCATATGTCTCAGACTCTGACCTGACCACCGTCATCCATGCTTTCATCACCTCCAGGTTGCACTATTCTAACATGCTCTACGTATTCTAACACGCTCTACATGGGCTACTCATGGTGACGACTCGGAAGTTGAAACTGGTGCAGAATGCGGCGGCCCAGCTTTTGGTAGGGCTGGGCCACTGAGAGCACATTACACTGGTGTTCCGTTCTCTGCACTGGCTTCCAGTGGTTTTCTGGGCCCAATTCAAGGTGTTGGTATTGGCCTATAAAGCCCTAAACAGCCTAGGTCCTGCATATCTGCAGGACCACCTCACCACCCGGGCTTTCGATCGGCCCCTGTGGTCATCCAGGGGCGCCTTGCTCAAGGTCCCCTGAGTCTTCCACGAGGCCACACAGGAGAGGGCGTTCTCGGTGGCCGCACTGCAGCTGTGGAACTCCCTGCTGGTGGGGGCCCGGTTGGCCCCTGACCTCCCCTCGTTTCGACGAAGTTGTAAACCTGGCTGTTGCACCAGGTGTTTGGTGAGAGAGATAGGTGATGGGTGGGGGGTTGGGTTTGAGTGGGGTGGGCGGGGGTAGTGGGGGGTATTTGGTACTTCCTTTTAAAGTTGTTAAAGTTGTTTTAAGTGTTTTTATCTTTTGTATGATGTGAGCCGTCCCGACCTGCCTGAGACAGGAGGGGCGGGATAATAATTTTTTTTAAATAAATAAATAAATAAATAAATAAATAAATGTGTTACGCAGTAAATGAGTGGTACGTGGTACATAGTAAACGGTAAACAGAACATTGGTGAATCAGGATGGTATCTCACAGTAGAGAATAGAGAAATCATATCAGTATTGGTAAACAGCCAGGAAATTGATCCTGTTTCTTGAGATGGTGAAATTTCTCGCAAGTAGAAATGTAGCTACTTGTTTTAACCCTAGACAAGATTGGCATTCCTTATTTTATCTCACTGTTAATAGATACTGAGGAGTATTTGACCAGGACGGAGGCAGCATGACAGATAGCTATGACAGATCTACAGTTAATTCAGGCTAAACCATGATCCTGCAGCTTTGACCTTCTCTTTAAATACAGTACATTTCTGAAGATGTGGACTTCTGGAAAAACCATACTTGCTAAAATGTTTTACGTCTGTATTTTGCTTTTCACATATTATCTCCTCTTATGGGTCATGCATAATAGAGAGTTTCAAAGTTCCAAAGTACACCTTCCAAAGAGAGAGGGGGGGGGCAAAAATGAGTTAGAAGTGATAAATTTTACTGGACCAACTTCTTGACAAATGAAATCAGCAGTGCTGGATCTAGGAAAATTGGGGTCAGGTGCAATCTGGTGGTGTGGGCTCCCTTTACCATAGGAGCACTCTGTCTCACCCATTAGGGGAAAAAATGTTACCATAACTAAATATTGATGTTCAAAATAAACATAACAATCGTTTCAGGGGCTAGTTCGTCCTGTGTTGCTGCCTGTATGTTATGCATCTGTTGTAATATCAAGTTTATTCATGGGCCGCATGTATTGGGACTAGAGCTGAAACAAGTAGCTCCTTTTCTACTCACAGGTAATACTTTAATTTTGAATACATAAGAACATAAGATAACTAATGCCATACTGGGTGAGACCAGGTGCCAGCCCCCAGTTTTCTGGTACAACCACAGTTAACCATAACTGTCAGGGGAACTGATCTTGATGTGCCCTCAAGTACCAGCCCACAACGTCTCAGCAAACCAAGCCTCTCCTTCTATCCACACATACAACACGGGCAAGGGAGGTGTACATGGTCCGTTAAGGACCGGAGTAAGGAGTCGGGTGCCTGAAAGACCTGGGGGGGCAACCCTTGCTGCCTTGATCTTCACCCCTCCCAGGGATGCGACCCCAGCGCTTGCCATCCTTACATGTGCGTCAGGTATCATTTCCCCATCTCTTAAGGAGATAATTCCCAGTTTACTATGTAACTCTGTACCAAATAACTAATAACAGTACTGGACTCCCCACCACTAAGGAGCCGATGCTGATAGCTCGGACGGCTCAGAACCCCACCTAAGCAAATTGCCTACAAGCTCAGACTCCCACCTAAGCAAATTGCCTACAAGCTCATAAACTTGGCCTGTAAATCTGTCAAGTAACAATCCCACATTCTCAGGGGTAACACACCCTGTCCAGGGGATGTAACATAAGTCTACCATGTGAAACTTCAAGTGTCAGCAACTTAAACCTCCTACTCCTTGGTCCCCCTGACTACTCCTACCCCAAGCTCTTTCGCCCTTCCTAGTGTCATGCCGCCTACCTACAAATGCCCGCTATTTCCCTCCCGGGCACAAAACTCCATCCAAGGAAAACAAACTGGCCTTCTGTGGAAGCCTCCCTGTAGCTTATACATTTCAACCCATATAATCAACAAGAGGTCCGTTCTTGTGATAATCCTCCTTTCCCAGGATCACTACTAGGGGTGAGCATGCACTCATGCCATGCTGGGCCCAATGTGCCCTTCCACCAGTTTTTAGCTCTCACGTATAGTCCGAGCCAAGTTCCCCTCTATGTTTTCCCAGCCATCTACCAGTCCCGTGCACAAGACTACATCCAATAACAGACCAGCCATCCATGATAGCCTCCTGTGTACCTACACATAATAATGTATTAATTATTATGCATAATATTATGCATTAATTATTATGCATAATAATGCATTAAGTCTATCACCTCCAAGATAGACAAGATCCGCCTCGACTTCGCTTCCCACTCCTCTCCTCTTCCCACTCCCACCCCTCTCCCTCCTCCCCCACCTTCTCTCCTGTCCGCCTTCTCCCCTGCCTCCCTTGAGGAAATGTCCTCTCTGCTCTCCTCCTCCAACCCTTCCACTTGCCCCCTTGATCCCATTCCTTCCCGCCTCCTCACCTCCATTACTCCCACTGTCGCCCCTTCCTTCCTGCACATCATCAACCTCTCCCTCTCTACTGGCTCTTTCCCTTCTGCCTTCAAACATGCCACAGTCTCTCCTATTCTCAAAAAGTCCACTCTTGACCCCTCTGACCCTTCTAGCTATCGTCCTGTCTCACTCCTTCCTTTTGCTTCCAAGCTGCTTGAACGTGTTGTCTACTCCCGCTGCCTTGACTTCCTATCCTCCAACTCCTCCCTTGACCCCCTCCAATCTGGCTTCCGCCCCCTTCATTCTACTGAAACTGCTCTCGCTAAGATCACCAACGATCTTCTGGTGGCTAAATCTAAACGTCTCTATTCCATTCTTGTCCTCCTTGATCTCTCTGCTGCCTTCGATACTGTTGACCACTCACTCTTGCTGGATTCCCTTCACTCCCTTGGCTTTTGTGGCTCTGTCCATAACTGGTTCTCCTCCTACCTCTCTGACCGCTCCTTTAATGTGTCTCTCTCCAACTCCACCTCCTCCTCCTTCCCCCTCTCAGTTGGTGTTCCTCAAGGCTCTGTTCTTGGCCCTCTCCTCTTCTCGATCTATACCTCATCCTTAGGCAAACTCATTGCCTCCCATGGCTTCCAATACCACCTCTATGCTGATGACACTCAACTCTATCTCTCTACTCCCTCTCTCTCTCCCTCTGTTCAAGCTCGTCTCATCAACTGTCTCTCTGACATCTCTACCTGGATGTCTCAACGTCAACTCAAACTCAACATGGCTAAAACTGAACTCCTTATCTTCCCCCCTCATCCTTCCTCTCCTTCCTCACTGTCAATAACTATTGATGGAGTCACCATCCTGCCTGTCCCCCAAGCCCGTAGCCTAGGCTTCATCTTTGACTCAGCCCTTTCTTTTAAACCCTACATTGACTCTGTTGCTAAATCCTGTCGCTTCTCCCTCCATAACATTGCTAAGATTCGCCCTTTTCTCTCTGTCTCGTCTGCCAAAACTCTTGTTCATGCTCTGGTCATCTCTCGCCTCGATTACTGTAACCTCCTTCTCACTGGCCTTCCCCGGTCTCACCTTTCTCCCCTCATCTCTGTCCAAAACTCTGCTGCCAGGGTCATCTACCTCGCCAGTCGCTTCGACCATGTGCAGCCCCTCCTCTCTTCGCTTCACTGGCTTCCCCTTCCTGAACGAATCCTGCACAAGCTCCTAGTCTTCACCTATAAAGCTCTTCACAACCTTGCTCCCCCCTACCTCTCTGCACTTATCGCCCTCCATACTCCAGCCCGTGCACTTCGCTCCTCCTCTGTCCCTTCTCTCACCCTTCCACGCCTTCCCTGCTCCCCTAAGCGCCTTCGTCCCTTCTCACTTGCTGCCCCCCATGCCTGGAACTCCCTCCCTGTCCACATCCGCCTTGCCCCCTCCCTTCATACCTTCAAATCTCTCCTTAAAACTCACCTCTTTCGCTCTGCTCTGTCTGACTCTTTATCCTGCTGAGCCACTATTCCTATACCTACGATCGGTTTACCCTTATCCTTGCAACATGGACCTGCCTGCTGTCATTCTCATTGTAACCAAGCCAAGTACGTGCACCTGAGACCTCGCATCTTCATGAATGTTAGACCCCTTGTCTCTCCCTCTGTTCCCCTTCCTATGTCTCTCCCCCAGCTCCTGTCTCTCAGATTGAAAGCCCTAGGGGCAGGGACCATGTCTATTTTATTACTTTGTAAAGTGCCAGGTACACTGCTGGTGCTATATAAATGTTTGATAATAATAATAATAATAATAATAATAATAATAATAATAATAATAATAATAATAAATTACAGTCCCCAGGTGAAATCTCCTGGTGTGAAAAATGTGCTGAATCCCCTGTTGGCCCAAGCTCCTAATCTGCTGGACTGGCTGCTATGCTGGCAGCCTTTATTCTAAAGGAAATATTCATTCCACAACAGGAAAGTTACCCCCATTTAAACCAGGACCATTTACTCTCCCAGATTTCCCAGGTTAAAGTGCACGACTAAAAGGAATTTAAACTCAGGTTTTGGAAAAACAAAATGGGGGGGGGGAGGGGAGAGTCTTGTATAACTAGACCAAAAAAGTTGGGGGGGGATCAGAGTCCAGCTGTCACTTATCCTGGCTCGTTCTCTTTTCCGACTCTGAAGCAACAAAGAAACTTAGTTCATGATGGAGATGCCGTCCTGGCAGTTTCTAAAATGTAAATGCCCCTGCAGCCCCCCAGGTCCAGGAATGGAGCACCAGTGTCCACACACTGCTCAGGCTGGTCTCCAGGGACTACCCACTAATGTGCCCAGGCCCAGGTCAACTCTGCCTGACCAGACCCAGTCAAAGGTCCACGCTTCAACATGAATGGCAAGGCTCCCAGCGTTTACATGGCTCCAGCTGCCATCAAGTGGACTTTCTATCTGGAGACAGAAGAGGCATGGCGCCACCCTCATCAATACCTAGTTTGACCATTGTAATGGTGGAATATTATTCAGACAAGACAAGACAAATGCCCTACCGACCAGCCTACCTGAAGGGGGAGGGGTCCCGCTTGGGGGGACATGCCCCGCTGCCTATGTGCCACCCCAGCACAGAATGTAGTGTTTCGTAAGCTTCTCACCACAAGTAGACCACTAGAACTAGAGGTGTGCACCAGGGACTCATGTCGGTATTCGTTTTCAGTTTTCGTTTTTGTTATTAAAAACTATTATTGATTTTCATTAATAATTGTTATTGGCATCACAAGAAACTGAAACATTTGTTTTCTGTTTCGTTTACATTTTCATCAGCATGGGGGGGAACTGTGTGTGTGCGTGTGTGTGTGTGTGTGTGAGAGAGAGAGAGAGAGAGAGAGAGACAGAGAGACAGAGAGAGAGACAGAGACAGAGAATGGTAGAAGTGCCAGTGGCAGAAGTGCCAGCAGACTACATCTCATTATAGCCCTTACACACGCAGAGCCCCCCACACACGCGCACTGACAAAAATGGAAACGAAACCAAAAACAAAATTTGGGGGGTTGCACAATACAGATAACGACAATGATAACAAAAAATGAAATTCCATTATTGATTTAGTTATCTTTGTTATTTTTGTTATTATTAATAACAAACAATAATAACAAAAACAAAAACTTGTCCCCAAGTGGGACCCCTCCCCCTTTGGGTAGGCTGGTCAGTAGGGCATTTGTATTGTCTTGTCTGAATAATATTCCGCCATTACAATGGTGCACACCCCTAGCTAGAACCATGGGAAGGTTCATCAAAAGGTCAAGTTCCAGGACACACCATTGCAATTATTCTGGCAAGGGACCCAGAAGCCATAATCGCAAAACCTCTCCAGAAAATCAGCCCCTGTTGCCAGGACATCCTTGAGCTATCTTGTTGACTGACTGTGGCAACCAGCAGGTGGGTTACCCACTGAAGCTAAATTACCTAAACCTGTTCCAAAAAGTGACCCCTGTTGTCAGGACACCTTAGGCTACCAGGTTAACTGACTGTGGTGCCAAAAAAAGGAGGGAGGGGCTTGATTCACTTATACAACCTGCTGGCAAAGTCAACCTAAGGCAACCCCCAGTTGGGCCTCCAGGCCTGTGACTTCGGAGGGATGGGGGGGACTCCTAACTGTGCAATCTCTTTTTCCCCCCCCCACCCCGAACTCAACTCAACCTCCTTTTCAGGTGTCCCAGCAATGGTCACTCCACACTGTCAGCCTGTGAATATGTGGATTCCTACCCACGTCTCTCACTGGGTTTCCCCAAAGGGGATAATGGTGTAGACTCTGGTCCCCTTTTAACCAGTCCTGACTCGCCACCCAGTATTCCTCACTGGGAGCCAACACAATTGGGCACCTGCCCCAGTGGTGGGGATTACTCGCCCCAGTTGCAGCCCCAAGGGGTTTGCCCATGTGTCATCACTAGCCCCCCCAACCCTACCCTTACACTGTGAACTGGCTACGGGCCAGTCAGGTGTCCTTGGCCAGGGGGAAGTGTGTTGGGGGGGCACGTATCTGATGTGTGATTGCACCAGATACACAGATGGGAACATTTTATGCCATCAGCTGTCTGCGGGCCAGATGCCCCATCCAACCCTGGCACTCCACCTCATCCCTCAAGCAGAGGTCTCATGCAGCAGCCTTGGTTTGGGTGGGTGGGCCAGGGGGGAAGGCAGCTTATCACCGCTTAGGCTTGCTGTTTTATTATTATTATTATTATTATTATTATTATTTTATTATTTATATAGCACCAGTCGTGTGACCTGGTGCTGTACAGAACATAGAAATAGACGCGGTCCCTGCCTGTGGCTTACAATCTAAAAGACAAAGAGGGGGAAACAGAGAGAGGGGACAGTGGGAGAGACAGGGGAGAAGACAGACAAACATTCAAGCAGGTGCGAAGACTCAGGTGCGTGTGCTTCACTTGATTACAGTCAGGATGCAGCAGTCAGCAGAGGCGGGCAGACAGTAGGTATATGGGAACGTCTAGCAGGGATTGGGAAAGGCAGCAAGGAACAGGTGGGTCTTGAGGAGGAATTTGAAGGAGCGGAGGGAGGGGGCAAGG